>CAKNXH010000753.1:44410-65984 GCA_932178445.1 Andricus quercusramuli | reverse complement strand
CCCCCCCCCCCCCCGAGAAATCCTAACGTATTTGTCCAAAAACTCGCTTTAGTTAAAAAAGCACCCCTTTGGTTGAAAATTTGACTACTTTGTTGAAAATTAATTGTTTTTGCTGAAAATTTAACTTTCCCATATCAGGTTAAAATTATGCCTGCATCACGTCGTCTCGAAACATTGGGGGATTTGGAAAAGGGGCATATTCGGGACGACTAGCCAAGTTTATAAAAAATATTTGAATACTCATCCCGAATTTAGGGACGATGAGAAACTTCGTAAAATTATATATTTTTTAAAGTTTGAAATTAAACTATTTCTTTGAAAACTTATATATTATGAATGTATTCTTCTAGCGGTATATAATAAATAATTTTCATTAAGGCCTATTCCGCTTTTTTGTGTTAAAAAATTTCTTTATTACAAAAAAATGTTTGCCGACATGTTTCAACCTGAATTCAGGTCCTTTTCAAGGCATAGTCTAATTAGAGTAAGAAAAGAAAAACCGCTGAAGATTATGTTGAGTATTTCAGTATCCTTAACATTTTAAAAAAAATAATTTAGCTCTCTTGTAAAATTGTTAAAATTTTTAAAAAATGTGAAAATTTTAAAAACCTATAATTTACGGTATAACCTTAAAAATCCCATAGGAAAAGTTCCTTGAGACTATATAATTAATAAACTACATTTTGCAAAAAATTGCGGTTGACGCGCTTCAGTCCATTCAAAATGTTGAAAATTTGTCTTTTTTGGTAGAAAATCGATCTTCTTGGTTGAAAATTCATCTTCTTTGTTTTAAAATTCATCTGTTTCGGCAAAAAATTTCGTCATTTTTTTAAATAAACAATGCAACTATGTACCACATTTTTTGTTAAGAATTCATATTTATGGGTGGAAAATTCAATTATTTGTTGAAAATTTAATTATTTTGATGAAAATTCCACTATTTGGTTTAAAATTAAACTATTTTGTTGAAAATACGTTTTCTTGTTGTTGAAATATCAACAATCACGTTTTTCGTTGAGAATTTATCTTTGCATTGGTAATAATTCAACTTTTCGTGTTGAAAATCCAAATGTCATCTCCTAAAATATTCCTTTTTTTGGGGTGCAAATTTTACTATTTCGTTGAAAGTGTGAATTTTTTTTCATTGAAGTTTAATTTTCTTTATTATAAATTTGACTCTTTGGTTGAAAATTTATCTTTTTATGTTGAAACTGCAATTATCTGGTTAAAAATTCTACTATTTTGTTGAAAATTCTTCTCTTTTGCTTTAAAGTTCAACTATTTGCTGAATGCAACTGTTCAGTGAAAACTTAATTTTCTGGTTGTTGAAAATTCAATTATTTGGTTCTTCCTTGATCTTTCTTGATTGAAAATTAACTTTTTGGTTGCATTTTCATCTTCGTAGGTTGGAATTTTAACATTTTGATCAAAAATTAAACTATTTTGTTTAAAATTCAATTATTTTGTTAAAAAGTGATCTTTCTTGGTCGAAATTGTAACATTTTTTTTGAAAATTAATCCTTTTTGATTAAAAATCGAAATTTTTTTTTAGTTTGTAAAAGATTCTATGCAACAAATGTCGCCAGATTAAAATTCTGGTGTTTCAATATTATTGGTCAGGGAAAATGAAAAAATTGTTCAGGGAAAAGTTCCCTGGATCTTTGTTACGTTGGCGAAATTGTTATATTTGTAAAGTATAATCGGCAAGAAGTTATTTCAATCTTGACACCATCTCTGGAGAACATTCCAAAGTAGAAAGTGTTGAAGAAAAAGAATTTGAGGCCTTGTAACATCCATATTTATTATAGCTAAAAAGTGATGTGATCCATCCCTTAAAAAATTTGATCTCTTGTCACTGACCATGTCCTCTCATCTCTTTTAAGGCATTGTATTGTTCCCTGGACCCAAGAAACATCCAAATATAGCAGGAACTGTTTTTGTTTCAGGTACCACGACAGACTTAGTGCCTCAGTTGCTTGGGATGTTCGACGAGCTTGCAAAAAGGGGGAATGGCTACTCAAATCATGTAGTCTTACCGTCATCCTGCAACATACCAGCAGCCCTGCAAAAACGTCTTAGCCTGGTCTCGCAATCCCATCGAGAATCCATATTGGGCCCTTTGTGCTCTTCCGAATCCACAATCAACAAGACGAATTTGGAAGAAGCGCCGCATGAAATGGAATCCAATGAAACCGTCGAAGGCTCTGATCAGATGGAAATGACCATTTGCAGCGACGCCAAGGTCATCAAGGAGGATGATACCGTTTCCTCGATCACTCTCAAAGAAAGGAGTGCTTCCGAGGACAAATCGCTTTATCGCCGAGAAAATAATGAGCTAACGCCGCTCAGGTACAGTAGACATCGAAGAACAGGAAGTAGACCATTGTCCGGAAGTTCCATCGCTTCCAGCACCTCGTCCAGCGGCTGCAGTAATCAGGGAAACACGTGTCCTGCTAATCCCTGCTTGACCTCAGTGGAATCACTTGCTGACACTTGTGCCAGTTCTCAAGGTAACTAGAGAGAAGTTGCAAATCAAGGAATGTCGATAATCCTGTTTGATTAGTTTTCAAATGATAGTTAATAATTAATATACTTGGGAAATTGTTCATTTAGAGAAAAATTGCTGAAGATGATGGGGTTCTTTAATTAATATCGAAACTCTATAATTTTTTAGATTTCTTTTGTGGAGACTATTAGAAAGTTGAAGATAGTACCGTAGAAGTGCAGATTATAAAGAATTAATTATAGTATTTAGAAAAGTCCTTTTCCGAGCCTCTTATTTGTAATGAAATAATATCAGGTACGAGGTAAGGTTTACTTTTGCACTAAATTCACGTTGCGAGCTACAAATATATGTATTTTCAAATTTAACCTTTTTTTGTACAGTGCATTTTTGTACATACATTTTGAAATGAACTCTAGAGAACGACAGCAAAGTCTACGGCTTAATGTCTCTGTTTATTAAATTTTTTTGAAAGACATAAACTTAAAAAAGTCAATTTGTGCAACAATTTCTGCGACTGTCCATTTTTCAAGTCGAGGGTGGAGGGGATGGAGCACTTGTTAGTATACACTGTAAACAATTTCAGAAATTTCCCCTAACCTTTGGCACAGAATATTCCCAAATTTTTGAAAAAATGTTAGGGATTTAATAAAACCATACGAAAATAGGACATTTTTTTAATAATATTTCTTATCGATTTCGAATCAAATGGAAATTTCCACTTCCAGTATCAAAAGGACTACCGTAAATATAAGTGATTTACCCCGTAATCCTCATAAATTTAAAAAGTTTTAGGAAATGTTTTATAGAAGTTAGATTGTTAAATAATGTTACTACCTTTTTGATAATATTCATACTTTAGTTCAGAAAATTATTTTTCGTGCAAAGTTTAGTATGTTTTTTTTATATTCGGATTTGAAATGAAGGGTTAAAAATGAAACGATTTGAAATTGATAAGTTACAAATTTTTGGGTGTAAAATGGTAATAGATTAAAATATATCTAACTGTAGTTGATAACTCAGCAATAAAATTGATTCATTTGTTGAATTTTGAATGGTTACAATTTTAGAATTCTGAATTTCCATGTTGTAGACTCAATTCTCACTTATTACCTTTCATGTGTTTTATTTTTCAATTAAAATTGAAATGATTGTTTGAAAAATTGTTTATAATTAAAAATTCTTCCATTTTGAGCGGCGAAAATTACGGTGAATTTATTTTTTTTTCTTTAAAGAATTTGTCTAATCAATTTTAATGTTGAATTATAATTCTTTTTATCCAATAACAAGTTAAAATTCTAGAATTTCAGAGCTTTGACTTTGAAACGCCAATTTTAGACTATTCACTTGTGAACACTTTTAATTAGAAATAATACAATTTCAATTCCTTTCAATTTTAAATGATCCAAGTTAGGTTTAATACGGGCGGGAAATCGATCCAAGTTGAAATAATTCAATTTTGAACATTTTTAAATTTTCCTATTTCCAGAATTTTAATCTGTAATCATTCAATTTCGAGATGCTTCAATTCAAAATGAAATTGTTTAATTTTGAAAGCTTTGGATTAGAAATTATGCAATTTCAAGTCCTTTCTATTGAAATTGTTCAATTTTCAAAATTTTAGTCTGAAATTTTTCAATTTTGAGAGCTTCTGATTAAAAATTTGTCAATTTGAAATACTTTAATTTCCAAATTATTCAATACCAAACGCTTTTATTTAAAAATGATTCATTTAAATTCCTTTTAATTCCATTAGAAATATTGTTCTTATTCTAAATTTTACCTAATTTTAAATTGTTTGATTCGGAACGTTTTTGATTCAAAAACGTTAAATATATATTTTATAATTTCAAGCGCTTTTAATTTGAAATTATTGTTTTAAAAATATGAAAAACTCTTCATTCTTAACAATCCATTTAATAATGGATTTTTAAGTTGCTTTTTTTTAATGTTAGGAAACAAAAACGAGAGATGTAAACGCGCGTGAAACGCGCGTGCATTTACTGCTGCTAGTTTATTAACAATAATCAAAATAATAAAATGAATCTGTATAATATTGAATTGCTTAAACAAATTATTTATAAACAAATAAAGTAAAAAATACAAAAGTATATCATAACACAAATATAAACATATAAGTGCAACTAAAATATTTAAGATTTAAATAAATCTTTTGATCTAAAATATTATTTTTTCGGACGAAATAACAATTCTTTAAAAGTAATATGTAATTATACTTATAAGTGATTTAATGATTTAATTTCATGATTCAATCATTTATGATGGTATTTTTTAAAAGAGAAAATATTCTTGATTTTGGGAACGACTTGAAGATATAAGAATTATTTTTCGGGCCAATTTTTTTTCTTACTGTTCTATATCGCCGTGAATGTATTTTCAACAACCTAAGTATATCCAATGTTTCAAAACAAATTCTTCAATGGCAGAAGACACTAAAAAATTATTTAACATTATTGAACAATACATTTAAAAATAAATGTTTAATCTTTCCCCTTTATTGAGCTTCTTTTGTGCTGTGATTCCTAGCATTATTGTTACATAGTTTGAAAGTTTCAAGTTTCTAATGTTTCTAAATCTAAAAGTGAAACATTCATAACAATTCTGCAGTCTTACAATTAGATCTATTTCAAAATTAGGAAAAGCTCGGCTTGAAAAATAAATTCAAAAATATTTTAATTCTGAAGCTAATCAATTTTTTTCTCTGTATCGTCTGGAGAATGTTTTTCTATATAGAAAAAAGTCAAACGCAAAATTGTATTCCATTAAAAAATAGTTATTAATTATGTATTAAGCAGGAAATATTCCAATTTGACGATTTCTGATTTCGAATGGTTTTACTTCTACTTTCAAATATTCCAGTATTCCATTATTGAAGTTATTAAATTTAATTTTCAAAGCATTTTTGAATATATGAATGATTTTAATTTTAATGTTTTGAAATTTTTTAAATAAAATTTGATTTGTAATTAACCATTAGAAAATTGATTCCAAGTTGATGTCTAGAAAATATTCAAATTTTAAATTTGAAGATTAAGAACTTGAAAAATTCTAAATGGGTTTTAAATTGAAGTTGAATATTGTTGACAATTTTTTCAAATGTAATTTAATTAAGTACACATTTAAGAATATGCAGAAGTTTTAAAAAATAAAACAATTGTTCCATCTTTTCATTTCATTCAAATCGGATTAGAACAGTCATTATTCATATAATTAGCATTTGAATTTAGATTAAAAAATTTTCAGATAGATAACTCGAACTTAGAGCTTTATTCTTCCATTTTATTTCTTACTTGAAACGAGAAAAACCTGTTTGATCTTTGATCTTCAATTCTAAAAATATGAAGAACCTACTTCATGAAGAATAAAAAATAATCCCCAGATGACCTCGTAGTGAAATTTCAATTAATTAAAACAAATTGCTTTCTTCAACAAAGTTAATTTATACAAATGATTTAAATATTATACAGGTTCCGGAGATAGCGGCGTCGTTGTAACTGTGTCAGAAGCTAGTTGTCGAATAGCAGGTGGAAATAGCATGGATATTAATTCTTTAGTAAATCACAGGCCTCGATATTGTGATCCTCACAGAAATCCTGTTGAAAGGGTCCTACTCGAAATTGTAGATACCGAAGCCATTTATGTTGAACACCTTCGACAAGTAATTCAAGTAAGTTTCCAAATTTTCTTTTACAAATTGAGCATTTTAATTCAGCAATTTTTGAAATTCAACTAAAAATAAAAATATTGAAGCTATTAAATATTAATTAATTATATTTTTTGTATTTTCCCCCCTGCGTTATTAGGTTTTTATCAGTTCAGAAAAAATGCATCATCTGAGAGTTGTCTTAATTGGTGCATAATAATTCTCAGTAGCAGCGATTGCTTCCCATGAAATCATCAGTTTATTACAGTGTCCCCAAAAGAAATTCTGCCTATTTATAGCTTGATAAAGAGAGCAGCAAAGTTAGAAAAAATTCCTGGACCCTTAATTGCAATAAGAATGATTTACACTCCTCTTAATTTGCGTTTAATCAAAATGACCTGGTTGTTACTGATATTTGCAATCAAGTATGTTAGAATAATGTAATTGGATCCTCCTTACCAGAAAAATGAGAAAACGTTACTTGTCTATAAAAAAAACTAAAGGTAAATGTTATTTTTTCAGGGATACCTTATATTTTGGCGGGACGATCCAGCTTCTCTAGTACACCATTTACAACTAAGTGATTTATTTAGCAATATTGAAGATATATTTGAATTTAATAGGTACGTTTTTTAATATCATTCTGGTAATTTTTATAATGAAATCAATATCAAATATTTTTATGAAAATTTTATTACATTTCTTAATGCAAAATTACTTTTGTGTGCAGGAAGTTTCTTACCGAAATAGAAAATTGTGGTTTGGATCCAATTTGCGTGGCAAACACCTTCATAAAGCACAATTCAGGATTTAAAGTTTATACAGAATATTGCACAAATTACCCCAGGTGAGATTTTATTTGCAAAAAAACTTTCTTATTAAGTAAATATACTTCTAAATTGGGAATTATTTAACATTCACGTATTTTAAATTTCAGGACGGTTTCAGTTTTAACGAAACTGATGGGTCAAGAGGAATTGGCGAGTGCCTTCAAAGAAAGGCAAGCAGCTTTGCATCACGCTTTACCCCTCGGAGCTTTTTTGTTGAAGCCAGTTCAAAGAATTTTAAAGTATCATTTACTTTTGAAGGTATGTAACACCTGACGATTTTCTATTCATGATTTTATCACAATTTCAAACCTACCATCGTTTCGCTTTCAAAAAAAAAAAAAATGTGTTCGGCATTTCCTCGTTACCTTCATCGAAAACATGTTTAGTTAAACAAATACATTAATTTGTAATCGGGCAAAAAAAATAATTTCCTTCCGGAGTGGAACCCTATGAATTACAATTTTTTAAATTAATAGCAATATTTTTACAATTTTAAGATGTGTAATTTGAAAAACAGGGTTAAAAATTTTTAATTACAGAGTTTATGATGCAGCATCTTCAGAATTAATTATTTCAAAATTGATAGTTTAAAGACAAATTTAAAAATATTGATAGAAACTTTGAGAACTTAGAATTGAAAATGTTAAGAATTGAATGCTCAGATTGAAACTAAAAAAATGGAATCATTTATGATTTAACAATTGTTAATATGAATCGAATTACCTTCTTTCCAGCAGCTGATTATTTCTTTTCATTTCAATGTTACGAACTACGGAGTCAACATTTCTTGCCCCAAAAAGGTTATGATAATGTTGTTATAAATAAGAATAAACATTTTTTCTTCAAATTTCTTGGAAGACACTGCAAAAACACTTCATATTTCAACAAAAACTTTAAAAATATACATTATTAACTTCCGAAATAATGTTTTTCCGTTTTTCATTTCGAATATAAATATTTATAGAATATCGCTAATGTTTTGCAAAGTTTGGAAAAAATGTCCGTTTCTTTTTCCAACCATTCAGAAAAAATAGGAAAAAACATGGAATTGATTCAATTAAATTATTAATAAAGCAGCGACATCCAAGCGATTAAGCACCTCGACATGGAGCCTCTTCGCCAGGAGTCGCTACCCTTCTTTTATTTTCTCTCTCTCTCTCATCTCTCTCTCCCTCTCTCAAAATCGCCCAGTGGCCTCCAAGCGATTGGCCCCTCGACATGGAGCTTATTCACCAAAGAGGTCACTAAACTCTTATGAGGGGACCTACAGTTTAAGGTGGGTTCCGAACCACCAGAGACTCGGTAGAAGTACATAGAAAAATTTCCATTGGTACCGACTTCGGGATCGAGCCCCCGACCTCCTATATGGAAGTCTGACGCCCTACCACCTTAGCCACCTGAGCTCTATACCCATGGTGTGACTGAATCAATTATAAATGGACGTTGCATGCTAATGGGATTTTTTGTTGTTTATGGTTGTCGGGCTTTTTTCGAAAACCGATATTCATATTTAATTAGTTTAAAATGCAAAAAATTTTCCCAAAAAGATATAGTAAATGTTGCACAACTTTATTTTTCACTGGATTTCTTTCATTAATTGTGTTTTTTTTTTTCATTCCACGAACATTTGCGAAAAATCTTAAAATAATTCATCCGTTTTTTTAACTGTCGATTTTTGGATCTAATTTATTCGAATTTTAAACATTTCCCTTGAAAAACGGAAAAATTTTTATGGTTGCACACAATTTTATTTTGATTCACAATTCAAGTTCGGGTAACATACCAAATTTGTATTTGTATTTATTTATGAAAAGTTCCTCGGGTTCCTATAAAGTACTTCTGAAAATCTTTTGCATTTCGAATCAATTAAATCTAAAAATTTTAGTTCTTGCCTTTAAATATTCGTGAAACGGCAAAAATGCATATCTTTTTAAAAACCCCAGTAAAATAAAAATGTTAGGCAACCTTTACTAATATGAAATTTCCAATAATATCTTATGGATAAAGTCGTAATAGCAGGTTTTTCCTTTTTTAATACCATTGTTGTTTCCCGGGCGTTAAATAACAAAATATTTACCATCCCAAAATTCTCTCTATATATTTTTTTAGTCAATAAATGCCATATAAAAATCAATACAAAAAAAAAAAAATCTGCCCGCTTCGCGGGCACATTCTCATCGCGCGCTTCGCGTGGAGAATCATTTGGGGGGAAATTGATAATGGATAATTAAATTTTATTCAAGGGACTACTTACTACATTTCTTATAATTTTTTCACAATTCAAGAAAAATCATTACAAGAAAATCATATTAAAATATTTGAAGAATTGATTCAGAATAGAATTCAAAGAGTTGAAAAATTTGAAATACATTAATGGATTTTAAAGGATTTCAAGGGATTCCAGAGAATTTTGATTAGATTTTAAGTGATTTCCAAACATATCAGGAGATTTTAAGGATTTTTATGAACTTCCACGGATTTTAAGGTTTTTAAAAGAATTTTATGAGATTGCCGAAAATTTCAACTAATTATAAAGGATTTCATTGTTTTTCAAGAGAGTTTTATATGAATACTATCATGTTCAATTATTTATGACTCTTTTTATATCAGTTACAAAAATGTAGTCTCTAAAATTAAAAGAAAATAAAATAAAACCATTTATATCTTGAAACTCCTATTAACATTTCTTAAATGTTATGAAATTTCTTCTGATACCCCTTGAAATATTTTAAAATCAATTCAGATCTTTACACTCTGTTTAATTCCAACAAAATCCCTTGAAAACCCCGCGAAATTACATGAAATCTTATAATATTTTGAGAAATTCAGGAAAAATGATTAAAATAGCTTAAAAGCTTTTAAAACCCCTTAAAATCGTTGAAGTCTTCGGAAATCTGAATAAATCCTTTTAAAAATTCCTTGAAATCTTCTAAAATATCCTTAAACCTTATAGGCCCTACAAAATGTCTTGAGAATTCCTTGGAGTCCTTGGAAATACCCTAAAATATATTAGATAATTTGAAATATTTTGAAATACCTCGGAATTTTTTAAAGCGTTTGAATATTCCTGCAAATTTTTTGAAATCCTCGAAATCCTCGAAAATCTTATAAAATGCCTTAAAAATCGTTTGAAATATTTGGAAATTTTGGAAATCCTCTGAAATCCTTGGAATCTTTTTCAATGTCCTTAAATATTATAAATTTTATGAAATTCTTTGAAATCTTTCGAAATTCAAGAACATTTTTTCAAGCCGCATATTAACCGAAATATTTGAAATTATCTTCAAAACTTTGAAATCCTACGAAATCCCTTAAATCGTTGTGCAATTCTTTTCAAATTATAGAAATATTATAAGCTATTTAGAATTTTTGTATGCATTGAAATCCGTTAAAATTCGCTTAAAATCATCCCATAAAAATCCTTTGAAATCTTTAGCATTATCTAAACTTCATGGAAATCATTAAAAATACTCTAAACCTTTTAAATTCTCTTGGAAGCAATTGAAATCCTTTGCAATCCTTTGAATCCCTTGAAACCTGCTGAAATCATTTCAAAACCGTGGAAATTTTTCAAATCTTTTGAACTCTTTAAAAAAAAATTGGATATATCGTGTTTCGAGGACCGGTCTACAAGATTTTTATCGGGTCGGTTGCTAGAATCATGGTTGCTAGTATAAAGTAATATTAAATGTGTAAAATAATAAATACAGTTTGTAAAAAAGATTTTCTAATTGGCATCAGAGTCGGTAATATTTATTTTTGTTCTGCATTCAATTTTTCAATCGATTTTTTTGAAAATAAAAATGAGATTTTTTATGTTGCGTCCCAGTTTGACTCTCCAGACTCGTTAGTAAGGCAATGTGAATCAGTCCTGCCTTAGACATTATATTTTATAATTGGTTGACCTGAATTCCATTGTAATGTATATTTTCAAAAAAATGTTATGTTTGTAAATTTGGTAAATTTTGCAGTTAATATGAAAATGCATTTCAACCACCGATTGGGGCTGAAACTTAATACAATTGACATACATTTATATTTTTTTGTTTAAATTAAAAAAAAAATAATGATGTTCCGGCCACGGATAGAAGCCAAAACTTAGATTGAAAATAAAAAAGGATTAAATTGATGAGGAATTATTTTTATTATCATTTGGTAAAAATAAATAAATAAATATATATTATCTTTATAAAAATAATCATAATTCCTTATCAACTTAATAATTTTTGATTTGTTAATTTATGTTTTGGCCCCTATCCGTGTATGTCATTTATATTAAGTTTCAACCCCTATCCATGGTTGAAATCCATTATAATATTAGCTGCAAAATTTACCAAATTTACAAACTAACATACAATTTTTTGGAAAACATACAATATAATGGAATTTAAGTCTATTACCGACCCTAATGCAAATTAAAAAATCTTCTTTACAATTACAGTACTCGAGTTAATTAAGGACGATATTTTTCGAAAAACCAGTAAAGATGTCATCTAACTTCTTTGGACCCGGGCCTGGAGTATTTATTTAACCCCTCGTTAACTTGTTAATTGTAGAATTTAGCGAAAGAGTATGGTGCTGGTTACTACGACAAAGAAAACCAAGTCGAGGGGAGTAAGGCGATAGAAGGTGCTCTGGAAGCGATGAACGGTATCGCGGATCATATCAATGCAATGCAGAAGAAACACGAACACGCTGTGCGGGTTCAAGAAATACAGTCTCTATTGTATGGCTGGACTGGTCCCGATTTGACCACGAGTGGAGAACTCGTCGCGGAAGGAAGATTCCGTATGCGAGGTGCCAAAGCTCCGAGACACGCCTTCCTCTTCGAAAAAATGCTTCTCCTGACCAAAAAGAAAGAAGATGGCCTGCTCGTCTATAAAACTCACATTATGGTACAGTGCTTCAATTGTCAATGTCAAAAAAATCTTTTCTCTATCTTCATTTTATATTTTCTTTCTCATTTTCCGATTATTTTGTTTTTACCATAATATTCATTTATTCATTTCTAGTGTTCAAATCTAATGTTGATTGAAAGCATCCCCGGAGAACCTTTTAGCTTTCACGTAATTCCCTTCGACAATCCACGTTTGCAGTATACTCTACAGGTAAGAAATATTTTAAATTGATACTATCAACCAGGGTAAATATGGATAAACTTGTATGATTTTTTGAAGAAATACAACTTTGCACGACTTTTTGAAGAAAATCGGAATCATTCGACTTTTTCCCGGTTTTTTGAGAAGATCGCCATACTTAATTTCAATTTTAATCACGATTAAACTTTTAAAATTCAAATTCACATCTAGAATATTATAGATTTAATAATTTCTCATTAAATCTTTATTCTGAGAAAATTTTGAATTGATTTTGAAATTGAACAATTTCGTGAATCCATATTCTAAGTTTTAATTTTTCAAACTTCGCCTCTTTCTCTTTTTTTCGTTTTTGCGCTTAAATGCGAAATCAATTATTAGAACTTAGTAAGAAAGTCCAACTATTAGTTGGTAAAAATTCATTCTTTTTGGTTAAAAAGTCGACTATCCGGATGGAAATCTAATTATCGTGTCGAAAATTCCTCTTTTATGGTAGAAAATTCACCTTTTTTGTTTAAAAATTAAAGTTTTTGTTAAAAATCTAACTGACTTCTAAAAAAAATTTCTTTGTGGCATGTCAATTCATTTTTTGGTTAAAAATGCATCTATTTCGTTGAAAATTCACCTCTTTTGATTTGAAGTCCAACTATTTGCGTGTAAATGCAACTGTTTGATTATATTTTTGTAAACTCAACTGTTTGGTTAAAAATTCCTCGTTTTTAGTTGACTTTTAATTTATTTTATTTGAAAATTTTACCATATGGCTGAAAATTTAATTATTTTTATTAAAAGCCATCTTTTTTGTTAAAAAATTCGACTGTTTTGTTCAAAATTAGTCCTTATGGATTGAAAATTTAACTTTTTAGGTTAATAATTCAACTATTTTCTAAAAAATTCGCCTTTTTGGCTCAAAAATTCAACTATTTGATTGAAGTTTAATCTTTTTTGTTTGAAAATTTAAGCATTTGGTTAAAAACTCATCTTTGTAGGTTGAAAATTCTACTATTTGGCTAAAACTTCAATTATGTACTTTGTTAAAAATTCGTAATTTTAGCTTGAAAGTTCTTAACTGTGTGATTGCAAAAGTAACTGTTCGGTTATTAATTATTCGTCGAATAATTATTCGACTTTTTAAGTTGACATCTCAACTCTTTTGTTAAAAGTTTATCTTGGGGTTAAAAATTCGTCCCCTTTTGATGAAAATACAACTACTTTGTTGAAAATGCAATATATTTCGACTTGAAATCTTATGAATATAATAGCGTTTCATAATGTATTCAATATTGTATTGTATTAATTTTATTTAAAAGAGTTTATTTGCTTATTTTCGTGAAAAATTACCCGATTTCCCCTGTCTCGGGAGCACATCGGGCTTCGAGGTCTGTGTTATTAAGAAGTGAATCATTTCACATCAAAATTATACAATTTAAAAGCCTTAATTATTGAGTAATTTCAAGTTTAGTATGTTCAGAATTAATGTTTATGAAGTTCAAAATAATGTTAATTATAAACGTCTCTCATTAAAAAATAATAAAAATTGACAAGTTTAACACAGTTCAGAAAGAAATATTTGAAATTTATTGTTAAACAATTGTTTTAAGTTTAAAGTTTATTTTGATTGTACAAAGAATATTTGAAAATAAATCAACTATATTCCTAAAAAATATAAAGTTATCATTTCAGTCATTCACTGTCTGATAATATTTTTTTTATCCTTGAAAATTTGATGCTACTTTTCGTGGACTTCATTCCATGCGACTTTCTTTGTACTTTTTTGCGACTTTTTTAAGCCTTCTAATTGATCCGAGCTCTGTTCAGTGAATTTTTATTATTTTTCTTTACTTTCTTATTTTTTTATCAGACTTTCTGTACGTCTTGTGAGCAATTTTCTTAGGATGTACAGTAAAATTCTATTCAGAA
Organism: Andricus quercusramuli; assembly: GCA_932178445.1. Taxonomy (NCBI): domain Eukaryota; kingdom Metazoa; phylum Arthropoda; class Insecta; order Hymenoptera; family Cynipidae; genus Andricus; species Andricus quercusramuli. The sequence goes on along the minus strand of CAKNXH010000753.1, from coordinate 51,971 downwards.
AAGAAAATTTTCTGCGGATTAATACCTTGATCCATATTCACCCTGGTGATCCATAATTACCCCGGTTGACGGTACATAAAAGTACGAACTGATTTCTAACTTTAAGTAGAATTTAATGAATTAAATTTTGGACGTCTAAAAACGCTTTATTTATTTTTATTTCAGGCGCGAAATTTGGAGCAAAAGAGGGAATGGACTCTCCAAATAAAAAGCGTCATTCTCGAGAATTACAACGCGGTGATACCATCGCATGCGCGACAACTAGTTTTGCAAATCGGGCAGAGGCAACCGGAAGGTAGTATCTAAAAAAATTCCCCTTTTTAATTTTCCTCCAGAGTTAGTAGCAGAGTCTACGTTTATTTTTCTTAATTACAGAAGACTGCAGCACAATAGACAAAGTTTTGGCAAAGAAGCAATATTCATCACCGCCAGAGTATTTAGAGAAAAGAAAACAAGAAAGGGAGAGACGAAGATCCGAGGCTGGCATTCGCCAAAAGTTAAAAAAAGGAAGAAAATCGGATGGCCATGGAACTGGAGTCGACGTAAGTAAATCAACAATGACTATAGAAATAGTAAACAAATTGTTTTAATTCTCTTATATTTATCTTCTCTGTTTTAAAAAAATGGTTTTAGACTTCGCATACGAATCAGTTGGAAGACTCTATCACAAACTGTGGATCCAGAGAACAAAGCCTCAATCGATCCTGTGATACGCGTGCCTCGAAAGTCAAGGTATGAATTGCAAATTATAAAAGCAATACCAAGGTGACCGTATTTTTATTTTTTTATTTAAAACGGCCACTCTGGATACATATTTTACCGATAAATAGATCATTACTGCAGTCGCTGATATAATAAAAAAATCTTATTTTTATTTCAGGATCGCTTTACAAGCTGGAGAAGGAAGTCTGAGCCTGGATTTCAGTCCTACATAAGTCTGAACATGTCTGACGAGGAGCAGAAAGAAGAGCCAGTAGATACTGAATTTGGAAACACAGAGAGTGACTGCACAGCCATAACAAACGAAGACGACAATTCTACGATTAATTCTGAAAATAATTCGTTAATCGCCGAGACCAAAGACACCAATGAAGAAGAACCTCAGCCCCAAACTGTTGAAGAAATAGTAGGCCACATCCTTATGCAGAATCATGAATTCCAAAAGCTCCTCGAGAAACAGAGAACCAACAGCATTTTGAATGTGAGGCAACAACAACGATTCAACAAATGCATTTCCGTTGATAGTTCTGACGAGAGTGATACGGAAAATACAAATTACAGCCATGACTCTACGAACAATCGAAGTACCAGATTACGAAGTTCCTATATTCGACGCGAACAGAGATTCGTCAGGACGAACAATGCCTGGAATTCTCTTTCTTCGACACCACAACGTGACAATCAATCATCTCTCCGATTGCGATACGATAATCTTCGTCAAACAGAAGCGAAGTTGGAAGATTCGCAGAAGAAAACGAACCGAGTTCTTGAAAAAAGAGCAGTATTCGAGGCTTTTAAGAGACAGAGTATTGTTACCGAGAGCAAGATTATCAAGACTGCGCTTCGAATAAGGGAAAATTCGACATCGAGTTATGAAGAAGTTCAGACAGAGAAACCAGTTGAGGCTAAGCAAGCTGAAAGCAGCAACAGTTGTGAACGAGTTGATGTTGAGAGTGAAGACTCGAAAGGGTTCGGAAATTACGATAATTTGCAGCATGTCTGGGAGACTTTGAAAGATGTGAAAGATCAAGAAGGAAACGACAGTCCAATAAGGCCGGCAGTCTGGTTAACGAAGCTCTGTGAAGGTTTGCCGATCTCACCTCAAAAAAGCGGTTCGCTGCCTCGCAGCTTCCAAATTAGCCCCACTTCTTGTCTACATCCAACGAAGCCTAGGTTTCTCCAGAGGGACGGCAAGCCGATGAGCGAGCGGCCTTTTACAATCGCTTCGGATAAACCTGCCGAGATCAACTTGGAGGATATGGAAAGATATGCTTCTACTTGCCAAACCGGAGGCAGGATTGCCAAGTTCCCTACCTCTGTTTCCACGTCGTCTTCGAATTTCTTCGGTTCGTTCAACGATGGAATGACGGACGCCTACTCGGATCTACACATCGCTCCTACCATCACAAATGTTCATCCGGACCATAAAATTTATAGGTGAGTGTTTAAAATGTTCTCTTTCTACCTGTTCAAGTTATAAGGCTTTGGAATTTACAATTGTCAAGGCAGAAAATGGTAGTCATATTATATATTCCTTCTTCAGAAAGAAGCTAAAGAATGTTTTGACTAAAAAAATTATCCTTGAATGCATTCCTAAAAGTGTGCATACTCTATAACATTTCGTGCAATTTAGTACAATCCTGTGGAATCTCATGCAATCATATTTTCCTTTATAACCCCTTGTAATCACATGCAATCCCATACAATCTTGGGCATAATTTCGGGCAATCCCATTTACTACGTGCAATCTCCCGCAATCCCGTAGAATCTTATGCAACCTCATGTCCATCTGATCCCATGGAATTTTTGAAATCTCATGTCATATTTTTTAGTCACATATATGCAATTTTTTGCAGTCCTATGCAATTTTGCAATCTAGTGTATACCAGAAATCCGAGTAACTAACCCCTCATTTTTTGAATAAAATGTGAAAGTGTTCATTTGTTTTGTAAAATGTATATTGAAATGTTTGCTTGTAGGCCAAACGGAAGCGGAAGCATGACCTTCAAGAACGTTCTCTCCAAGGCTGGAAGTCGACTTCAAGGCCTGAGATCCACCGCAAGCAGCGAAACTCTCGAGTACAGTGACGAATTAGAACGAACAAAGTTTTACCGATCCATCAGTGGAGGCAAGACAAAAAAGAAGCACAAATACAAATTGTCCAGGGAATCATCATCAGATGTTGAGGAGATGATTGGCAACATCATCAACCGAACTCCCTTACTTTATTACAAACAGGGTAGCTCTAGTCTAGGAGCTCGCATCGCTCAGTCCGACTACGCCGATCCAACAACCCTTTTCTCCGAAAGCAAGAGAGCTGAACTCGCTGCATCCAAACAAAGTCTTTCAGAAAATAAAGATTCCGAAGACAAGAAAATAGAAGAACAAAAAAGTGCCGAACATACCAAAAAATTGGAAGAAACCCGAAAAGCAGAAGAAATAAGGGAGGAAGAGCTAAACAAACAAAGGCTAGATAGTGAAAATGATAGCTTCTACGAAAGATCCTTCGAAACTATAGAAAATTATATAGATGTCGATGTCGAAGACGCTTTTAGAGATAGTGCGATTTTCAGTGACGGAGAAGATACTCTCACGATTCGATCTTCCCTAATCGAGTTTGAAGAAGCGATTAATCGAATGCCTGTTAAAGCTAAAGTTGCTCCTCCCATTCCCGCGAAAAGAAAATTAGATTCTAATTCCTCGAGACTTGGATGCGAAGTTAAACCTAAACCGGTGGTTATGCAAAAACCAGAGCATCTGAAACTCAAAACAAAGGTTTTGAAAAACTCGGACTCTGAAAATGCTCTCAACACCCTGAATCAAAGTGAGGTACAGAAATCTTCCAGTGAGGATAAAATTTCTTCTGGAAATGAAGAGACCGACGATGTTTCCGCTGGACAAAGTCAAGCGGGATGGGTACGAAAAATGGTAGGACAATTGCAGAGTAGGGTTGAAACTTAATGCAGTGTTTATTAAATACCGACTTTTATTTAATATTTTTCTAAGGAAGGCTTTGTGATCATACACGATTTGCATAATCAAAAACCGTTTAAAGGCGGATTTTAAATTAAGGATTCTGAATAGAACCATTTCTGACAAAGAGCTTTTAAAGATTGTGGAGCATGTGTATTTTATCGTAATAAATCTTGTGAAATCGTCAAATTTTTATTTCTTCGTGTGTGTTGTTATATTATTTGTTTTAGACTTGATTTTGACAAAAAAAATGTAGTGTGCAATATAGAAATTATTTATTAGCTGATTGTTGACTCTGGTAACTAATATATTGGACAATCTGAAATTAATATATTAAATTATTAATAATATTTTGCAAGATTCATACGATAAATTCTTTGTAATGTTACAGTCATCCCTACATTGGTAGCAAAAGAAAATATTCGCTGAAGATTGATCGGAGAATATTTTCTCTTTGACTCTCGAACTGTTTTATAAATATTTCAACGACTATTAGAGCTTCTCAAGTGGCTAATATAATATTGTGCGATGCAATTTTAAATATAATATTTTCGCTCTGATATTGTAATCTTTGTCTACGATCGGGTAGTGAGAAGTATAAACTGTTAAGCGTTTTGCGATCGAGCATCAATAGAGGCAATCTGTATATAGGAGACAATGTTCTAGAAAGTAAGTCTTGCACTTGAGAACTAAAAAAAAGTACTGATAAATTAAGATAGAAGTTTGACTGAAGATCGAAGTTTCGACGTCGATTATCACCGCAATAACTCGTTTCATCTAAATGTTAACACTTATTCGACTAACAATCGAATGTTTTTATTTTTCGCTCTAGCATTGCGTTGAACTTTGTGTAGATCCAACTCTAATAGAGTACAATAGTCTAGTTCTTGGAAATTTAATGTATGTACTTAAATTTTACAAAAGAGAAGGAACGCCGAAGTACACTTTTTAATATTTTTATGACAATAAACGAAATATGAAAATACATTGCTCTAAGTTTTTCCGAAAAACGAAAATAAGCTTAAGTTTTAATCAATAAGATTAAAATTCTACATTCGAATCTCTAGATTCCCCGAGCTTATTTTCTAGCCCAAGAAAAAATTCAAAGAAAAAGTGTCCTTTGAAAAAAAGTAAAATTATTTTGTTGCCATTTTTGAAGGTCAAATATGGATTTTTTCAAAAATGGCCATGATGAATGGCTTGAAAATAATGATCGAAGTTGTTCTGAAGAAACTTTTTTTTTTTTTTTGAAACTTTGATTTTTTTGAGTTTATACACTTGGGACTAATGTTCCCTAAATGCGAGCTTAAATGTGTAATAGGGCTGAAGGGCTCCCGAAATAATAAAGGTGAAACATTTTTAGCATGTATACCTTTCTCAACAAAATATTTTCAATAATAAAACAAAATGTTGTCATTTTCAAATTTTAGATAGCGTCACTGCAAAAGATGTCACCCAGAAACTAAACAAAACATTAAAAGTAAAATTTAAAAAACATCTTGAAAAAGTCAAATTGTTTAGCAAAATTGCACAAGAAGGCCTTCAAAGAACCATGGTTCACAGTTGCATGTGATGATGCAGTTAATTTGCGTCAGTGTATTAATTTTTACTTTTGTCCAGAGCACTTAAAATTGAAAATAAAATGATAATTTCGGTGCTTTCAAGATTAATGTTCAATATATTATAAACTTTCTTTTCTTCAGTGATTTGTAACTCTACAGGTCGTTAATGAGATGAATTTAAAAATACAAAATAATCATTTATAACAGTCAAGACATTTTGTTTATTCAAGGATAATGAACTTGAGTGTTGTATGATAGTTCGGTTTGGACTCATGAAATACCAAAAAAAGGATTATTCTTTCTCTTACTGGATTGAAGACAGACACAACAAAACAATCTTTTATCATTGAGTTCATTGAGTTGTTACACATAAAGAGAGACGAAAATAATACAATTAATTCAAAAAGATATCTTTCAAAATATAACAGAGCATTTGATGGTTTTATTAAATTTTTATAAGAAATAAGAATAATATTTCTGAATGTCTGGGGATTGTTGTTTAAACAATTAAAAATATATATAAAAGTTCTTTAAAATATTAAAGATCAACACATAAGAAAAAATGTAAATAGTATTTCAGTAAGTAATTTCAAATTCATATCTACATTTCTAATTATTATTAGCATACGATAGAAAATAATACTTCCGAGTAGATTCTTATTAAATATCAGGAGGCTTAAACTGGCTTTGAAACATGTTGGTTCCTAGTAGTATAAAAAAGACAGTTAAAGCATAAGGAAAAGAGGGCGAGGTGGTTAGGTTGTCTCATTTATTTATTTATTTCTCCCTCTTTTTTCCTTTGTTATATAAATGTCTCTAATGAGCCGATTAGAATATTATTTAGAAATATACTTCTCTCATTTTAACTCCTTTTATGAAATTATTTTACACAAATTGAATTTCTAGAGTATGTGTTTTTTAAATAACTGATTTTTGGAAACATACTTCTTTTTCTCTAATTCATTCGGTTCTAGTCCTGTTATGCCACTAAGGATTGAGTAGGTATTTATAGGAAAGGGAAAAGAATGTATAGGGTAGTAGATAGAATATGAAAATTTCCGTAATTGGCAATGTTGCTAATAGTTCCTGTAACTTTGATTTTTTAATTTTACAATACTGTAGTTTCAAATTCAAATATTCAAAATGCCAGGTCAATTTAGAAATAAATATTTCAAAATTTCATATTCAAAGCCTTGATAGTCAATTTTGAATACAATAATTTTAGATGTACATAAATATAAACTAATTCAAAATTACAAAGCTTAAAAATTTCTGATTTTTATTTGATGATTTAAACAAATCAATCATTTCAAATTAAAAAGTATGCGATTGATTAATTTCAAGTACGAATAATAATTCTAAAAGAAGTGTTGAAAATAAAACGATATGGAATTAAAAAATGAAAAATTGTGTTTAAAATGAAAATAGATAAAAATCAAACTAACTGAAATTGATACCTCAGTAATTTAATAATTTTTATAATTTTAAATGGATGCAATTTTAGAGTTCTGAATTTTTATGTTGAATGCTAAATTTTGAATTTTTCCCTTTCATAAATTTTAATTTTGCAATTAAAATTGAATTGATTGAATTTTGGAAAATATAATTAACAGTTTAAAAATTGATAATTTTCAAGTGATTTAAATTTACTTCAAATGAATAAAATTTTGAAGGGCTTAAGTGTAAAAAAGTTTTGATATTACAATTTGGTGGTGTAACATTATCGTTTCTATAACCGGGGATCAATTTAGTGTTCATCAATAATTTGAATTTAATTATAACTGCACTTGGCTGATTTTGTTTAAGGATCTTAATTTTACTAAAAATAAATAAAATAAAATAAATCCTACTCGCACAACGAGGTCCTTATTATTTAATAAGGTGCAGGGTCGTTACGAGAGATTCAATTTCATTTATGTTTAAACTCACTCGCACAACAAGGTCCTAATGGTTAAATCAGGTTCAGGGTCGTTACGAGGAGCCACATGATTTTAGTTTCTATTTAATTTAAAATAAGTTCCCAATAAACATTTAATATGCAGGCATGCACAACAAGGTCCTTATAAACCTATAAGGTTCAGAGTCGTTACAAACATAACATATAATAACACTTTCTTATATATCCCTTAAAAACTCACATTTATTATTCTAATTCAAAAGTAACGAATTAGAATAATTTATAAACCACAAGAAGGAAAATCTCAGATATTCAAATTCCTTTGACTCAAGTGCAAATTGTTCTGTCTCCAATGACAGGTAGGCCAAGCTAATTGAAGCTTCTTCCTCGAGGAGGGTCGAGTTAGAAG
>CAKNXH010000753.1:24422-39410 GCA_932178445.1 Andricus quercusramuli | reverse complement strand
AATATATATATATATATATATATATATATATAATTTAAAAAAAAAAGTTAAACAACCACCGCAGGGTCCCACTAAGAGCAACCGCCATATAAAAAATGTCAATAGCCCCCAGTAGAACAGTAGAACCGCGGTAGATCACACCTATGGCCACATCTCACAACCGTGAGTTGGGTGGTCACAGGGCACGACGAAATCACAACGACAGGCCCGCGAAACCCTCGTGTGTCTTGAGGACACGAAGCGACCCAAGGATGAGAGCTTTCTGCATCCATCTCGCTAGTGCCTTGGCATATTTTTGGCACGCAGGTATGGCATTAAGGTTACGAACCAGTGATAGTTTCGCACATCCGAGATCACCAATCACAAGCACAATTAGTCGCACCGAATCCTTTGGGTACAGTCGTTGCAGCTCTCTCTTAAGGTCTTGATACCTCTCCTCTTTTTCTTTTTCCTTTGCAGTGATGTTGTATTCGGACGGAGAGCGACAAAGATGGTAATAAAGTACTCTTAGGGCCACATTATGTCTATAGATGTACGTCGTTCCTGCGTGGGTCGGACACCGAGATAGTATGTGTTCTAGGTACTCAGCGTGTGCATGACACGCTCTGCACCTATCACTGGGAACTTCTTGACATAAAATGCGGGCACGATATGCTAAGGTGAAAATGACACCGTCCTGGCATGCAAAAATAAAACCCTCTGTACCTGAATTGAGCCCTGATGATTTGAGGAAAGAAAAAGTTTGCTCCTTTGACAAGGTCTGCTTTTCTACATTTCTGTAAAAGTTTCCGTGCATATGCTTGTCGATTAGCTCTTGGTGAAATTTTCCAACCTCTGCTTTCTTTACTTCGGCTTTTAGGCGTGAAGCATCTAGATGGAGTAATGCACTTTCCTCACTTCTGATGTTAAAATTCAGGCCAAGGGTCTCGGCCGCTTGCTCCGCGGCTTTGTAAAGGAACGCTGCTTCGTCAATCATCTCGTGATTCCTGACCATTTTTAGGAGCGGACCTCTGCCATTAGAAACGATGTAAGTTGTACTTAGAACAATTCGGTTATGAAGACACTGGAGATTCAGAAGTCCGCGTCCGCCTTGACGGCGTGAAATGTATAATCGCGGAACTGACGAATTGATATGCAAGCTTTTATGCATATGCATGATCTTACGTGTGGTGACATCAAGGGCCTTAAGCTCGTTCTTCGTCCATTGAACCACCCCAAACGAGTAGAGTAGAACCGGGACAGCAAGAATGTTAGCTGCAGATACCTTGTTCAACGCTGACAGATTGGAAGACCAAATCTGCCGAAGAAGATTCTTGCATCTGCTTCGGAGAGACTCCTTCACTGATGTTACGTCCTGAATGCGGCTTTGAGGCACGCCCAGGTTTGTATAGGTCCCTCCAGTGTTAAGATGTCTAATAACAAGTATATCCACAAGCTCAGGGTCCTTGGGAACGCCAGTACTCTTTCCTTTCTTCAGGTGAATTTTGGCATACTTGTCAAAATCAAAGTCCATTCCAATCTCTCCTGTGTAGTTCTTGACGTTATTTATAGCAAATTGAAGTTTGCTTTTACCAGAGGCATAGATCTTCAGGTCATCCATATAAAATACATGAGTGACCTTATGCTCGCGCTGATTAGTGTCGCCACTTAGGTATCCAGGAGAATTTCGTAGTGCGAGAGATAGAGGCAGAAGTGTGATGCAAAAAAGCAAAGGGCTCATGGTATCACCTTGAAAGACGCCCCTCTAGAAGGTGACGTTGTTCGTTATCAGACGATAATTTCTAGATGAGATGGTAAATCTAGTTTTCCAAAGAGGCATCAATCTCTCTATGCATCTCACTATGTGTGGATGTACCTTCAAACTTTCCAACAGACAGATGATAAGTCTATGAGAGGTTGAATCGAAAGCTTTCCGGTAGTCAATCCAGGCAATTGACAGGGCGCGCTGATGGGCTGCAGCGTCTTTACAGACACACATGTCAATTAGCAAGTTCTCTCGACAGCCTGCTACACCTTTTTTCGGGCCACGTTGTTCGTAGATCTCTCGCCATACAGGCTCAATTCGCCGAACAATCCTGTTGTTTAGGACAGCTGTGTTCTCTGGTTTGGACAAGTTGCCTTTTTTCGGCAGGAGTATAGTGCGTCCTAGCACCAGCCACTGCGGAATGGGCGTCTCCGAATTTAAATATGAGGTGAATATGAGGGCCAAATGTTGGTGTATAAAAGTAAACTTCTTCCACCAAAAGTTCTTGATACAATCTGGTCCAGCAGCGGAAAAGTTCTTCGTGCCTTTAAGTGCTTTTTTCACCTATTCGACAGTGACTGATGGAAATTCCTCCTCAGATTTTATAAGGTGGTCGCAAAACTCCTTGAAGCGGATGATATTGTCAGTATCTTCTTTCAACTCCAGTGTTTGCGGGATTTTGTATTTCTCTCTTCAAAAACTCCTACCTCCTTGGGTTTGGGTGGATTTTTTACAGAAACAGGGAGATCGCTGAAGAGGCGCGATGGGTCAGCGAGAAACTGTCGATTCTCCCTGATCCATCTCTCCCTCTTCTGTATTCTCCTCCTTGCGTCAGATAACAGCCGTATTTTGTCAACAATATGCTGCTAGATTGTCAGCAGCTTTGACTTGTTTAGTGTGTGATTCAAGATCCTTAGTTCTTGGGCGAACTTTCGAACCTTTTCCGTAAACGGTCTACTAGATGTTATGTAGTCAGTCACACATTGAACACGGGACGCATTCTGTCTTGCCCATCCAATTTTCTTGTTCAGTTGATGCAAGCGTCTTTTGGTCTTTTGATCCATCGTCGGTTTTAGCCTTCGATTTAAATCAGCCAAAGTTCTCACAGCACCATAAACTGAGCAATTGATTGTCCAGAGGTTGGACTCTTGCAAGATATCTCCACGAAGGGAGGCATCCATTTCAGCTAGATCTTGGGGCTTAAGAGGAACTTGGATGTTGATGTTCCTCCTTGTACTGAAATTGCAATCATCTTTCAGAAGGTGCCTACTTTCTGTGGTTGGTCTTAATGTCGCTTCATCTTCGGCTGCAGCTTGATCAAGCAGCGGTGGGGGAAGCGCTCCGCGTACATATCCATTCTTCCGGAGGTAGTCGGCTTGATTTCGCAAAGACTGATGTGAAACGTGCTGAAGCTCTGGATGTTTTTGGCACCACAGAGTATGCATACGCGCCATAAAGCCTCCACGAACAGGGATAATACTGGCATCGTAGCAGTCTAGCACGTCATTCTTAAGTTGATCTGTCCACTCAATGTGGGCGTTTCGCCGGTTCGTGGTCGTGTTTCCATCTAAATTATTTTCAGCACCCCGAACTCTAGGATGATCGGCATTGTTTGCCGACCCATTGTCGGGTGCTCTACGCGTTCGATCGTTTTGAACCGCATCTACAACATTTTGGTGTCTTGGTGGTTTCACTGTTGTTCCCACGAGCAACTAGGGAAAGGGTTCGTCCATCCTTGTAGAGCCCCGCGTGCAAGGATAAGGCTGATACTCTGAAAGGTCGCCCGGTATCCCAGGGTCACCGTTAAAGACACCTCACCCAGGTGCAATTCAGCTTTCGGCACGGTTCTTACGCCTTCGCTTAGGGGTTCTTCCTTCAGGACCATCCCTGGACAATTGTCCGCGACTGCTTATTAATTATCGTAACCATATTCAGCAGAAACCCTTGGTACAGGGACCCTCTGTCCGCAACCCGAGGATGCGTTCGGTGACTTTGTCATAGGCCCTTCGGTTCTATTCCAAAGGAATTGAAATACATATATATATATATATCCAAGGGAGAAAGAGTCAATTGTCCGAAAGGAGAAGTGCCAAATTTTCTGAAACTACGATTTTCGGACAGGAGTCTCCGTAGCACACTCGAGGACTGACATCGTTCTCCAAGACTTCGAGAAATGAGCCATGTTTGTGATCAAATTCTCCGCTTCTTCCAAATACAACATCACTGCCAAGGAGAAAGACAAGAAGGAGATCAAGACCTTAAGAGAGAGCTGCAACGACTGTACCCAAAGTATTCGGTGCGAGTAATTGTCCTTGTGATTGGTGCTCTCGGAGGTGCGAAACTATCACTGGTTCTTAACCTTAAAGCCATACCCGCGTGCCAAAAATATGCCAAGGCACTAGCGAGATGGATGCAGAAAGCTGCCATCCTTGGTTCGCTTCGTGTCCTCAAGACAGACAAGGGTTTCGCCGGCCTTTCGTTGTGATTTCATTGTGCCCTGTGACCACCCATCTCACGGATGTGAGACGTGGCCATAGGTGTATTTTACCGCGGTTCTACTGGGGGCTATTGACATTTTTTTTAGATGGCAGTTGCTCTTAGTGGTACCCTGCGGTGGTTGTTTAACTTTTTTTTTTTAATTATATATATATATATATATATATATATATATATATAGGCTGGTTAAAAAAAATGGACTATTTTTTTTCGAAACCCCCACATAAAAAAATTTTGGTGATAGTAAGCATTTTTTATTGTAAACAACAATTGTTCAGGCAAATTTTCATCATTTTATGTATTTACGAACAAAATACCGCTTTTTGCACTGAACTAACAGCCAGTTAATTAGCAATGATTTTTTGCTATGAATCGATAACTTTTGATAATTGTTTAATCAAACTTAACTACACAAATGCATTATTTGGCTTTTGTTCAGCATTCAAACTTGTTTTTTTTATGTGTAATCAACTGTTAATAACCCATTTTTTAACTTTTTTGATAGTTCGATAACGATCCACTATTTTTATTGGTATTAACAATTTAATTAATGTATCCATACACGGTATATAATCCCCACCTATGAAATAATTTTAAAAATCTTATATTATATACCGTGTATGGCTGCGTTAATTAAATTGTTATCAAAAATAAGAAAAGTGGATCGTTATCGAACTATCAAAAAAAGTTTCAAAAATGTGTTATTAACAGTTCATTACACACAAAAACAAGTTTAAATGCTGAAAAATAGCCAAATAATGCATTTATTAATTAGGTTTGGTTAAACAATTATCAAATGTTATTGATTCGTAGCAAAAAATCATTGCTAAATGTTCTTAAAAATTTAGAAGTTAGTTATTTACAGTTGATTGCATCGAAAAAATCAAATTTGTACCTCCAAAAATAGCCAAATAGTGCATTTCTTGATTAAGGTAGTTTGAACAATTATTAACTTTTATTTGGTGACCAAATATGATACTTGGGTTTTATTTCCAAATAATATATGATCGATTCCATAGAAAAAACTTCATTTATTCCATCAAAAATATATATGGATATGGATATTTGTTTATAAAAATATTAAAAATTGCTTTTAAAATAACAAATTATCCATTAAATTTTATCAATCCAACTAAAAAACTCTTTTTGTCCATAAATTTGTTCAAATTTAATGCGAATCAAGGGACGAATCGCGCCAATCCCCACGAAACCATTTTCATTCACTTATTTGTTTATAACAAATTCAATACATTTTTTAACATTTGCATTGCTATTGGACATCTCTTTTGGATAGTTGCTTCCAGTTTTCTAGGCATTAATAATTGAATCAAAGCATTTTTGTTTAAACCGGTCTACTTCAAAAGTCAAAATCTCCTTTTTTCATTTTTGTTATTGGATAAGCAAAAAAGTAAACAAAAATCTAAAATTCGGCCATGACAATTCGATGTGAAATTTTATTAGCTTTCATTCAAAAAGAAAAATTAAAATCGGATAATAATTACCTTCTGAAAATCAATTTGTCCACGGACGTTTTTTTTTGCCCCACTGTGCGTCGTCCCGAAATTCGGGATGACTAGTTCAATATATTTATTGCTATTTGTATCGAAATTTCGGTAAAAATAGGCCGATTTTTTCGGTACGTGTAGATACTTCCCGATTTTATTTAATAATCTAGTAAATTTTTCCTTTATTTAAATTCTTCGGTTAACTTCACGCCATAATCTCACAAATGGGTCTGCGTATCACTCGAGCGACTGGAGAATGCACCACGAGAAATGGTGTTTTTGACACATTGTCTCTTGATGGCCATTTTTATCTCAATTTCTAATTTCCTGTATAATAATACATACATACATTAAAATTGAATAAGTTTTCTGTCCAAGAAAACAAATTTCAAAGTTGTAGGAGTTTTCGTTATTTAAGAAAGAGGATATCAAAGTTTGAGGTTTACATGAAATAGTCCATTTTTTAATTTTTTTATTCAGAGACTTTTATAAAATATGTTTTTATTTATATAATTGTAAAAACATGAAGACCGGGAGTTTTTTTCAATTTTTTTTTTCAATTGTGGTCTGGAAGAACTCACGTGTTCGGTGCCAGCTGCGCTGTTCTGTTTAGTTTTGTCGAATTTCGTGATGTTTCTCTGAGCAGACACACAGTTTGTCAAAGTCATTATTTATATCGTGAATAAAGTGAGCTGAAATAGATGAATTGTGAAAATTTTGCCAATATTTCCACTTTCGAGCAATGACTTGTGAATGCCTTATGTAGGTGGGGGTCACGTAGCATGATCTAAAACCATTTGACTTAGCCTGTTTACAAGTTGTCAATATGTTTCCCTCCTTGCTTGGATAAGGGTGAAAGAGATAGCAACTATAGTATATATACACCACGAAGGAATAGTAAGGAGTAGTATCCCTGTAAGTGGGGAGTGGGACGAGCGACGTCCAATAATTCGTTAATGCTAGCTACGAATGAAAACTCGTATGCTCCCCCGTTCACATGCGCACTGGCGTTTGCCATGCCAACGATGTCAACACGCGTTTGAAGTTTCGAACTTGTGTATTGAACGAACATAAACAAACGAACGTAACCTACATGTTCATCGAGATGTCAAAAGGTAACATATTGAGTGGGTATAACATGTGACTGCGAAAACAGCTCTGCGCATGTGCACGGGGGAGCATAAGAGTTTTCATTCGTAGCTAGCATTAACGAATTATTGGACGTCACTTGTCCCACCTCTGCTCACCGAACACATAGGGTGATACCACTCCTTACTATTCCTTCGTGATATACACTGAAGCATGTTCATGTGTATTCATTAGTTACACTCATCTTGACGATTTTTCTTAAACCCGTTTGTAAGTGTAATAATATATCTATAATATAAAGCATAATTTTACTTGTAGTTTATTTATTTCTTATTTAAAATTATTAAAAGTGAGACAGCATTATATCTTCTAACGCACAGTCTTCTCTAAATCAACACCCAGAGAAAATTTATGGTCAAATTGAAAAAAATATTCCTTCAAATTCGTTTTTTTTATTGAAAGTGAAAGTACTTCGGATTTTTTTATTCAAAGTAATTTTACTTCCGTGGCACAATTTTCAAATTCAAACATTTTTTGCTTTTTATTTTTTATTAACTCTCCTTAAACTATGTCACCAAATTTTTTAGGTAATGAAATATTTTTAATTGATATTGCTTATTTATTTTATAAGTACAAATTATCTGAACATATCATACAAATATCATATCTTTCATCCTGTATGGACATTTTTAGGCCAGAATAAATCATGTTCTCTCTTAATGTTCCTTCAATTATTATGTTTCTCGTAATGCGGTATGATGCAAATAAAAGTCTACATTAATTATTTGTCAATATAATCCTTTTCTTAAAAAGTTGAAGTCACGAGATCTTTTAATAACTATTCAGTTTGTTAATCTATTAATAAAGATTAAGAATTTTCTGCATCATAAATATTGTAAAATAAGCTTTCAAAATACTTAATTTTATTTGAAAATAAAATATATTTCTGAATGTTTCTAAACGTTATTGAGAGAAGAGAAAATTTGAATTGTTATTGTTCAATATGAGGGAATAATTATTTTCTGAACATTTTGCTGCCACTATAGTTTGTAAAGTTTTTCACACTTTTAAAGACGTGAGAAAAATGAAATCATGGACAAAAACTTAAAATATCTTGATTCACAAAGTGTATATATATACTTGGGTGGTCCAATAATTGTCAAGTTTCGAATTTTCGAAATTCTTATACACCAAAGCATTTCTATGGCCAAAGTAATATAGCATAGTTCTTTTTATATAATTCAAAATTAATATTTAGAGGTGGCGCAAAGCGTTTTAGTTTCAATGGGCTAATCATGAATTTAACGTGTGAAACAGACACTCTGTTTTCATTTATCTTTTTAACGACCTTAAAAACATCGGATATGCATGTCCATTTATTAACTGTTTTATGACATGTTGTAAATAATTTTCCAAAAAAGTACTCATGATAAACTTTATATTTGAGGCTGTAATGTTGAATATTACCTAATATTTCTGGGAAATTTTTTAATGGTTTATGTTTTATTTCAAAAGATTAATTTTTGAAGTTTTCATGATATGTTAAAAAAGAAACTGGAAGATTTTATGAATATTTTTTAATTTTGCGGCATTTCAAAATATTGAAAATTTAACTTGGTATACGAGGTTTAAAATCAATTCACATATAAACTTGTTCAACAAAATTCTAATCTCTACAGAAGTCGTGAGTTGGATAGTTTTTAAATTTGAAAATAATATATGTTAGTGATATATGAGGTTTCAAAAATAAAACATTAAAATTGTGAAATAGTTTTTAAATGTTCAAGACATGCGTGGGTTTAGACAAACAAAAAATTATGTACTTGATTTTCAAAAAATTCCCCTTCTCTACGAAGTCGTGAGTTTGATAATTTTTAAATGTTTGCGTCGAAGTTTAGTGCATCTTTATGATAAAATTTAGTATTCAATAAAACTATTTATCTCTGCGAAAGGCATGTGTCCTAAAAAGGTTTTTCTTATCTCTACGGATTTTATTCAAAAATTCCACTTGTCTTGATATAATATTTACATTAATCGATTAAAGAAATGTCAAAAATATAAAAAATAAATGCATAGTATTCAAAAAAGTGCTCAATCTTAACCTAATTCGTGAGTTTGATAATTGTTAGAAATAGTGATTCATACACTTTCTTTTATTTTTATGTAAAAAAATAACTACAAAGCTCCTGGAATTTTTTTATTACCACAAGAGATTACAAAGCATTTTTTTAGTACGCAAGCATTTGTTAAAGGTATAATAGTTGTATTGTACCTACACTAAATTTTATCGGAAAGATGCACAGAACTTTAAAGCACCATTTAAAAAATGTATGGAGCTCACGACTTGGTATAGATTAGGAAAAAATAATAAAAAGACTACAAAAGTTTTCTAATAACACCCGAAGTGATAAAGAAACATTTTTTAGTACTCATGCATTTCTTAGAGGTTTATTTAATGAATAATAAATTTTATCAGACAGGTGCACAGAACCCCGACGCAGAAATTTAAAAAAACATGAAACTCACGAATTTGGTAGAGCCTGGGAACTTTTTAAATACTAGTTCATACCATTTTTATACTATCGAAACCTCGTATATCGAATAATGTAAGAATTAACAAATAGAATTATATATGTATTATATATATATATATATATATATATATATATATAATAATAATAATAATAATAAATATAAATGCATTTCGATGCTCTGATTATGAACGTTGTGGTTATTTCAGATAAGAAAGGAGTCCTCGAGGGTGTATAAGTTGCGATAGAAACAAAAGTAGTTATCATTAAAACATGCATTCTACAATTTTCGTCTTGGTTGCTCTTCTTTGTTTGGCTCTTTTCGTTAGAGTAACAGTAACAATACCCACCTGTCCTGCAGGTTTATTAGCATATCATAAAAAATGTGACCGTGATACGGGGCCCCAGTGTTGCCCCCATTTACAATGTGGTAAGTTAAATGCTTATTCTAAACATTAGCCATATAATTGTAGAATTATTTGTAAATACCCACTTAAAAATATTCAACGGAAAGCGTTCTACGGAAATGCTGCAAAAATTTCTACAAACTAATTTTCTGCGGACATGCATCTTCCTCGAGGAAGATGTTATTTGCGCACCAGGTGCACGTTTTTGAAGTCAGGGTTGTGAGGCATCGACGGAAACGTAGAAGTTTTCCTTAGGGTGAAACGGTAACTTCCTCCGATCGGTTTGTGCAAAAAAACTCGAAAAATAATGCATGAATTGAAATAATTTTTTTTTTGCATTGTAAAAAGGTAACTGAAATCTATGGCGGGCTTCTCTTAAAAACCCAAATTATTGAAAAAAAATTTTATAATCAAAATATTAGATTATCTAATTCCAAAACTTTTTTGTGCTCAAATATCGAGAAGCCCGCCCTGCGGCAAGTAATAAGCATGT
The DNA here is from genome assembly GCA_932178445.1 of Andricus quercusramuli. NCBI lineage: Eukaryota > Metazoa > Arthropoda > Insecta > Hymenoptera > Cynipidae > Andricus > Andricus quercusramuli. Next base: position 29,145 of record CAKNXH010000753.1, on the reverse strand, counting down.
AATGAGCGAAAAAATATTGATTTAGTCATTCATTTAAACACTGTTTTGCACAAACCAAAGATAAATAAACCGATCAAAGTAGTGTAGGAAAACCGTTTTTCTTATAGTTCCTGAATTTACCACCAGTAGTTGCTGCTGATCTATTCTTGTTTCAAAGATCGATAGTTCCGTATGGATAATAATTTTCTTTATTCACGAATTAATTAATGTCTGTAGGAATATGCAACTTTTGTACCCCTAGTTTAAAGGTTTATTTCGGGATTTGCGACATACTTATACAATTAGTCAAAGAACATGCATTTCTGCATATAAAATAAGTTTGTAGAAATTTTGTAAAATTTCAGTATTGAAGTTCCATAGAAATTTTTTGCTCCAATTACGAAATATTATTAATTAGTGAGTTAATTATAAAGTAATTGGCACAGTTCAAAATACTTTAGTAGAATAAAGTTACTTTTAATAAGTAAGATGAAAACATAATTTTTAACCATAGTTCCGAAGAAAAATATGAATTGTAACAATATGATTTCAAAAATTAAAAGTCTGTTGGTCACCCTATTTTTTAACCAGGGATTTTTAATGTTCAGCCGGTCTGGCAGTTTGCAAGGAATTGCAAATTTATAAAATTCTATGAATGGAAAAGTAGAGCAATTTTTTACAGCCATTATATTTTAGTTCGTTTTAATTTTGAGCATTATCAATTTTCAACTGAACGAAATTTCGTCTTTTAAACTTGTTATTGGACATAATATAGCATCCAGCTGTTTCTGATAAATAACGAAATGAAGCAAAAATTTTCGTATCGAATAATAAAACACTTATAATTTTGAATTTCAGGTCATTATATGAATAGATGCGTTCCAAGATAAAGAGAAGTCATCTGGCAGAGAAATGTAACAACGTTTTGAAGGTCTAAGCGCAGGATCGTCTTCCAGAACTTTTTTCCCATATGTTGTTACACAATAAATAAAAAAACATTAAGACAATTAGTCTCATTCAATTCAGTTTCACTTAATTTACACTCACGTTTCTACATAATAATATATAATTTTTACAAAGTAAAAAAATAATAATTTTCAAAAATTGGATAAGAATCTCCCTGTTTTCTTTCAATTAGTTTATATGATGAGTATTTTCATCAGAGCGCTCGCTATTTTTCCTCACATCAGACACGTGAAACAAATATCCAGGCAAAAAATGAAGTTAGTAGACCTAATAGTTTTTGCGTTAGACGTGATAACGGACGGATAGACATTTTACGGACTTCATAAGTGTTTCCTACGAAACCCTAAAAAACTTCAAACACCGTCAAGAGGTAGAACCTGTAGTGGATTATGAACAGTAAGTTCCATCTTTTCACTACTGTGCGATGTGGTGCTGAAACGAAAGCTACTGTACCTCCATGAAGGTCAAGTTATTAGTGAATCAGTAAATTTTTCACTGATTCATTTTTAAATAGTGCGGTGACTCCCAGTAGACCTTGTCCACTTGTCAATCAAACATTCACTTTTTTGTACATTCTCATTCACCAGACAGTAATGTAATCGTCCAAATTCTCGATATCTAGTTTTTAACGGATTTTTACGTTTCGGGCACTCACAGAATCCGAAAATGATCAAATTTTATCGGTATCTGCACAGAAAAAACTTAGGGTAAATAGTCTTGCAGGTAACTTCGTATTTTTACCTGTTCGTATTGATAAAATACAAAAATTACCCTCGATGGGCAGAAACTGTCTTTTGTTCTCATAAAAGTTGTCACCACCGTCTTGAAAATTGGAAGCCACTAGCTTTGAATAGCTGAAGTGAAGTTAGCTGATGATTGGTGTAACACGCAAATTGGATAAGTGCGGCTTCATAAAGGCTGACTTGCCAAATCGTTAGAACTGTCAAAAGTTCCCCACAAGCATGGGTAAAACCAGAAAAATACCGAGACGTCAGGGAAAGTTTACCCGCATGGGGTAATTTTTGTTGCAGGTAATCTTTACCCCAGAGTCCGGGTAAAGTTTACACTTAGTTTTTTCTGTGTGTCTGTACGTCTGTATTTCTGTCTATATGACTGTATGCGTGGTTACCTGAATGTTGTGGTCACGGAAAGATATGCCCAATCAAATCAGCTTTTGATATCCTTTTCCAGGGTCAAAATGAAGGTTAAGTTCGTAAACCAAATATTTCCTAATGCCATTTTTAATTTCCATAAAAATTTAAAAAGTTATATGGGTGTTTCCGCGGAAGTCGTCATTTTTCTGTCACCGTGATATTATCGGCAAACCTATACTTAAAATACAATTTATATTGCATGCAACTTTACAGACAGAGTCCCTGAAATAGGAACATAAGCTTACAGTCATTACAGAAACCCTCATAAAAACATATGGCATATAATATTTGGACAAAATCCCAAAAATAGACCTGTGTAATATTTTTCACCAGCTGCAAATTGAATGCTTTACATGCTCACAGCTTTTCTGCGCAATGTTTGAAAATTCTGAGAAAAATTATGTCGTGTTACTGCTTTTACATTTCAAAAGTCCAGTCCAACATCTGTTGGTGTGAAAGTGCACTCAACTACCTAGGTAAAAAATCTTTCGATTTTTTATTAGATTTAGGTGGCCAGCAGACCCCATATAAAGGAAAAATGTGTGCTTCTAAAATTATCGAAGTATCACACATTTAAACATCGAACATTTTGAATTTGTCGGAAAAATGTCCCCTCCGTCATCGTACTTTACTCCAAGAATACTTGAAGCACAGTTTTGTATGCCAGAAGTTTTAAAATTAAAGGTCAAGCATTGACAACTGTAACTCGGTGATTGTTAATTCTCTCTTGTTGAAGCAATTTCGGCTTTAACGAACACATTCTCATCACGCATCTCGTGCTTCGCACGCGATTTTGTCCAAAGTGCAACTTTTTCTGCATTATGTTCAACTCTATTATAGCAAATGAATATTATATGGTATTTATTTCTGTACCTCGATCTGGGACTGCTTATTCAGATATTGCAAAATAATGTACAAATTCTATTTTTCATGATTACTTTAATATTTGTTCCTTATTTTGCACTGATTTTTATTCTCAGCTAACCTGAAAAATGTATCATTTCAATAAATTTATATTATCACAATTAACAATGTGCATTGATATCTAAATAGGTACATTTTTATTGTCATGTTTTTATAATTAAAAAAACACTGCGCATCCTATAGAAAAAAAAACAATTTTGTTAATGAAGATTTTATTGCACTTAGTGTAGTTTTTCCAAAAACTTAATTTCTTTATTTTCAAGGTTATTTTTCACGATTTAAACAAAAAATTCGCATCCTGTCAAAAAAATGCATAAAAAATTGGTAGATCTTTTTTTGGGTAGAAAAATTTTGTTTATTAATTTTTTCCATGCCTTGTGTTTTTTTTTTACAAAAATTCAATTTTCGTATTGTTGATATTATTTTTTCACGATTAAAACCACAATTGCGCGTTCATTAAAAAAATAATTAATAATATAATTTTTGTTGTTGATTAACAGGTTTCATCCTTACATTCTTTGTAATTTATTTTAATTTTATTTTAATGTTATTTCATTACGATTAAAACAAAAACGACGCATCCCATGAAAAAATGATTATTAAAAAATTTTCAGCACTTTTTTTGCTGAACGATTTTTGTCTCTTAATTTTTTGTAGCTTATATCGTTTGTCCAAAAATGTTTATTTTTTTATTTGTAGTGAATAATAATAATAATAATTTAATGATATATATATAATAATTATTTTAATAATAATAATAAATTTGTAGATCTTTTTTCAGGAGTGCAATTTTTGTCGATTTATCTTTTTTCGTATCCTGTATAGTTTGGCCGCAAAATAGAATTTTTCTTTTTTTTTTGTGCGATCAAAATTTAAATTTTCAATTTTTCAAATAAATTCAGAAAGTTGTTATGATTATGTTGTAGGGCTTTCAAAAAGCAAAGTTTTTCTTCTATAGACTTTTTTTCATATCGTGCGTTGTTTAGCTTGAGATTTTCGTTTTCGATTTATTTTGCTTCCTCATAGAGGAAGCTTTGTAATGGTAATATTTTCCAAAATGTTTTAATTCATTCAATTAAACCTTCCTCAATTTAAAAATGGCTAATACAATGTTCTAAGTAATTGTCCGAATGTGTGTGTGCGGATGTGTGGATATGTGGATGTCACACTTTTTTGTGAACACGATAACTAGAAAACGGTTGCAGATAAATTGATGGAATTTGAAGGGCTTATTTTCCTCACTAATATCTTGAAACTGACCAAGGGATTTCTAAAAATATTCACTGCATTTTTTTAGCACTCAATAGTATTTTAAAAATTATTAATTAATTAAAAATTAATAATTTAATTAATTAAAAATTAATTAAAAAAAAATTATTAAAGAGTAGGGAAGTTATGGTAATTTATATATTTTGAAAATCGGTTTTTTGTAGTAAAACATTTTTCATTAACATAATTCAAAGTTGATGCACGAACACAAAAGATGTGTTGATACAAGTCAAATCGATTGACCTATAATATTAATGAATTTTATTGAAGAGTAAGGAAACTATGGTAATGCATAATATTTGAAAATACGGGTTTTTGTAGTAAAACTTTCTTCTTCAACATAACTCAAAGTTGATGCAAGAACATGAAAGATTCCTTGGTTCCTGTTAGTTATTTAATGACGGACTGGCGTGGGGCAGCGAAAGGATCAC
>CAKNXH010000753.1:0-19422 GCA_932178445.1 Andricus quercusramuli | reverse complement strand
GAAGGTCGCTAAAACAAGAATTACAACATCAAATAAATTATTAACAGTTCCAGACGAATCTATTGACCTACAATATTAGTACATTGTATTGAAGAGTAGGGAAGTTTTGGTAATTTATATATTTTTAAAATCGTTTTCTATTGTAAAAATTGTCTCATTCTCATAATTTAAAGTTTATGCGAGAATAGAAAAGTTGTGTTGATTCAAGACGAATCGATTGACCCACAGCATTTACACTTTTTATTCAAGAGTAAGGAAGCTATGATAATGCATAATATTTGAAAACACGAATTTTTGTAGCAAAACTTTTTTCACTAACATAATTCAAAATTGATGCAAGAACGGAAAAGATTCCTTGATTTGAGGCAAATCGTTGGGAGTGAAGGATGTGCATAGATGGCCCGGTGTACAGTTGTGCCTGTGGCCAACAACGTGCACAGATGGTCTCATGCACAGTTGCTCCATGCACAGTTGTCCGTCACCCGAAAAAAGATGAATAGACAAAACCAGAAAAGATCTACAAATTTGTTATAAACGTTTGTTATCAAAATACATTTAAAATAAGAAATTAACTTTTTGGAAAAACGATACACGCTACAATAGCATTTTATCTAACAAAATTTTGCACTTTTTCCATTATAGAAACAAGACAAGGAAAATACGTCTGGCTGAGGATAAAATAAATGCAAAATCAGGAAAAAATATGAAAGTAATCATGATAAATACAATTTGTACTTCATTTTGCAATACCAATGTAAGCCATCATAGGCCGACGTATAGAAATAAATGTAATATATACTATTGATATAATAATGTTAATAATGTTATGTGGCTGGGCGTTTCGCGTATTGCCCGGTCAATACGCGAAGTGCCCAATGCCGTTGGTCAAAATCCGAAGTAAAAGGAAATTTCCGCTTTGCCCAAGCTCTGTTGGTTAATACACGAACTAAGAAAGAAATTGTAACTTTTTTTCAAACGTTTGAACTTTCATCAAAACATAAACATGTAAATATAAGTCGCAGGGCTAATTATAACAAGATGTAATTGATACTATCTTTGCTGAAGCTGAAGGCTAGCTCATTAAAAAACTTAATTATTGAAGATTTTCACGCTGCAATTGAATCGCAAAAATCCGAATCGACTCTTCGCGTCAGTCATGAGTTAAAATTTTTCGAAACTGGCTCATCAGATGAGATTGAGTCGAAATTTATTAAATCGAACACAAGGCATATTTTGTTATTTGAAACATTTTTTACAGCTTCACTCGTTTCATTCTGCTAAAAATAATTTTTTTTCTTAACAAATTCCAAACAAATGTTTCTCATCAAACTTCATCGGGAGTATAATTGTAGATAATATTTCATAGAACAAAATAAGCCATTGTTTATTAAGATTGGATGAAACTTTTGTTTTTTAAATAGGATTGTTGCACGATTTTCGACAGCAAAAAAATCATAATGCCATACATTTTCTTATTCAAAATGTAGGAGGTGTAAAATTTTCTAAATTCTGTAACTGTATTTTCTGTACATCAACATTGTTAGCAATATTGTGAAATTTACGCAGTTATAATGTTGCAAAATGAACGGAAAATTGTACGAAATTTCTGATACTTTCATATGTAACCGGATCGTAAATTTACGAAATTTGCATCTGAATTTTCCAAAATTTTGCAGTTAGTTCATTTGTTCCCGTTTGGTGTTTATTTTACATCTGACCTGCAGGAAATTACCTGCCCCGAAGCTTACAATGTACGTCAATTATACGTATTTTGCCATTTTCATGCTGTATGAAGTCGAAGGTGCTACTTTCACCAATGAGCGTTGGGCAGTTCGCCTATTGACCAATGTAGTTCGAAAGAAGCCCGAAATCTCCTCTTACATCGGGTTTTGACCAAAGGTACTGGGCACTTCGCGTATTGTCCGGCAGAAGACGAGTACTATCTAACGCTAGGAGAAGTCTAGAGCGGAGAGAGAGGTGGGTCAGAGAAAATCAACAGTTTTTATCTGACCCATCTAAACTCTTCCAAGACCCTCCAGTTACTGTCGACCATTTGCCCAAACCAGAGAAAGTCGAAGCATTTTGGAGAGAAGTCTAAGAAGTTCAAGATCCACTTGAAGAAGGCTCAAAGAACATAAATAGCTTTAAGGAGCTGTGCAATGCCCTCATAACACCTGAGGAGGAATGTCCACCTATCACTGCCGAGGAGGTGAAAAACGTATTAAGAGGCATGAAGAACTATTTCGCCCCGGGACCAGATGGTATCAAGACCTTCTGGTGGAAGAAGTTTCCTTCAACCCACCAGCATTGGATCCGAACTTTCACCTCATATCTAAAGTCGGAAGAGCCTATTCCCTAAGAATTACAGGTGTCAACAAAATGCTGAGACAGTAGCGGGGAAAATGCAGAAGGCGGTCGTCCTTGGGTCCCTCCATGTCTTCAGGGTGCACAAGAAATTTGCCGGATCATCGTATTGAATTCGTTGCAGACTGTAACCGCCTATATCATGGTCGTGAGACGTGGTTACGGCTGAAACTTCACCGCCATTTCGCTCGGAGCGGGTGCAATTTTTCAGATCAGCACCCGCTCTTGGTGAAATCCTGCGGTTATCCTTATGACAATCTTCTAACTATATATATACACACACACAGTAAGGCCAAATTCATAGTAGTCATATCCATAAGTGTGAAGTAGATGCTCTCATGGGTCATGTGCTAGTGTCTCACTTGCACTCACGCTTCTCTGTGACTACTATGAAGTTGATCTTAAGGTATGTATATAGTTAAAAGTTTGTCATAAGGACAACCGCAGGATTTCACCGGGAGCGGGTGCTAATAAAAATTGCACCCGCTCCCAGCGAAATCGCGTTAAAATTTGAGCTGTAACCACGTCTCACGACCAAGGACGACCGCCTTCTGCATTTTCCCTGCAAGTGTCTCAGTATTTTGTTGACACGCAGGGATGCTTTTGAGCACCGATGATCGTGTGCCGAAAATTGATGGTGCCGAAAATCCGATAACGAACATGGTTCTTTTCTCGAAGTCATGACGAACTACGTCAGGCCTCGAGTGCCTTCAGGAGTGAGTATTCAAGATGGATAAGATTTGATGTATTTTGCTCACCCCTGATATTGAAGTCCAGGCCGAGTGTTTCAACAGCCTCTTCCGCTGCTTTGTACAGAAACGCCCCTTTGCCCACTTCTTCGTCTTTCCTGAACATTTTAAGAAGAGGGTCTTGTCCATTTGCGACTATATGTGTTGTACCCAGAATAATCCTGTTGTGAAGAAATTCAAGATTCAGTATTCCACGACTACCTTGACGTCGTTAGATGTAAAGTCGTGGAGCAGAAGACTTATGGTGCATGCTTTTGTTCATGTGCATAATCTTCCGGGACCCGATATAGAGAGATTTGAGCTCGTCCTTCGTCCATGGAACTACTCCAAATCAATAGAGTACTGCCGGGATGTCAAGCATGTTCGTTGCAGATACTTTGTTCCTCGCCGACAGTTCGGAAGACCATATCTGTCGGATGAGACGTTTGTATCTGCATCGGAGAGTATCCTTTATAGATGTTACGTCCTGAATGCGGCTCTGTGGCACGCCCAGGTATGCATAGGTCTCTCCAGCGCAAAGGTGTCGTATAGCGCTTCTGTCAACAAGCTCATGGTCTTCGGGGATGCCGTTAGGTTTTCCTCTCTTCAAATTAACTTTGGCGCATTTCTCTAACTCAAACTCCATTTCAATCTCTTGAGTGTAGTCTTTGACAATTTTCAGAGCTAGATGTAGTTTCTCTTGATTTCTAGCATAGATCTTGAGATCATCCATGTAAAATACGTGAGTTACCTGATGCTTTCGGTTTCAAGGTTTGCCGCAGAGGTACCCTTCAGAATGGCGAAGTGCGAGAGATAGTGGCAATAATGTGAAGCAAAAGAGGAGAGGGCTCATGGTGTCACCCAGAAACACACTTCTCTGAAAGGTGATACTGTTAGTGATCACACGATGTTTTCCAGATGAGATAGTGAATCTGGTTTTCCAAAGCGGCATTAATCTCTCTATGCACTTCACCATGTGTGGATGAACCATTCCAACAGACATATGATAAGTCTATGGGAGGTTCAATAAAAAGCTTCTCGGTAACCAATCCAGGGCATCGATAGAGACCATTGATAGGATGCTGCGTCTTTACAGATACATCTATCGATTAGCAGGTTCTCCCAACATCCTGCTACGCCTTTCTTCGAGCCGCGTTGTCCATACATCTCTCGCCACACAGGTTCAATTGTCCGCACAATTCTATCATTTAGGATAGCTGTGAAGATCTTATACAGTGTTTTCAGACAAGTTATTGGCCTGTAATTCTAAGGGCCAGCTATGTTGCTCGTCTTCGGCAGGAGCACTGTGCGCCCTTCCACCAACCACTCCGGAATAGGCTCTTCTGACTTTAGATATGAGGAGAAAATTCGGGCCAGATGCTGGTGGGTTGGAGGAAACTTCTTCCAAAGGAAGGTCTTGATAGCATCTGGTCCCGGAGCGGAATAGTTCTTCATGCCTCTTAATACGTTTTTCACCTCCTGGGCAGTGATAGGTAGGCATTCCTCCTCAGGTGTTATGAGGCCATTGCACAGCTCCTTGAAGCTATTTATGTTCTTTGTGCCTTCTTCAAGTGGATGTTGAACTTCATAGACTTCTCTCCAAAATGCTTCGAACTCCTCTGGTTTGGACGGATGGTCGGCAGTAATTGGAGGGTCTTGGAAGAGTTTAGATGGGTCAGATAAAAACTGTTGATTTTCTCTGACTCACCTCTCTCTTCGCTCTAGACTTCTCCTAGCGTTAGATAGTACTCGTATTCTGTCAAACATATGCTGCCTGATGGTCAGTAGCTTTGACTTGTTGATTGTCTGATGACGGATCCGCAGCTCGCGCGCGAACTGCCGAACCTTGGCAGTGAGAGTCCTGCCAGATGTTATGTAGTCAATCAGCACTGAATGCGGGATGCGTACTGTTTTGCCCAGCCTATCTTTGTGCTGAGTTGATGCATTCGTCTTTTGGTCTTATGATCAACCGTTAGTTTTGTTTTACGGCTTGCACCTACCAAAGTTCTCGCTGCATGGTACACACCACAATTGATAGTCCAGAGGTCGGATTCTTAAGAAAAATCTCCACGAAGCTCATCATTCAGTTCAGTCAGATCTTTGGGTTCGGGAGAAACCTGAATGTTGATGTTTCTCCGGGTCCTGAAGCATCGTTCTTCCTCTATTAGATGTCTGCTCGTGGTTGGTCTCAGTGTCGCCTCTCTTTCTCTATACCCGGCTTGTTCTGCCTGCGGTAGAGTAGGCGCTCCGCTCACATAACCCCTTTTTCGGAGTTGTTCGGCATGGTTTCGCAGACGTTGATGTGAAAAGTGCGAGAGCTCTGGGGTGTTTCTCGCACCACAGAGCATGAAGTCGTGCCATGTAACCTTCACGTTTAGGGACCATACTGGTATCGTAGAACTCTAGCAGGTCGTCTCTGAGTCGATCCGTCCACTTAAAAGTAACGAGATTCTGCCGGTCAATCGCATTGACTCCATCTTGGTTGGCTACCCCAACTCTAGGGTAGTCGGCATTGTTGTCCGACCCATTGTCTCAGGTCAACGTTTGAGATACCTCACCCAGGTGTCATTCAGCTTTGGGCACGGTTATTACGCCTTCGCTTAGGGGTTATTCCTTCATGACCATCCCGGGACCGCGGTTCTACTGGGAGCCAGTGTCATTTTTTAGATGACAGTTGCTCTCTGTGGGACCTTGGGATGGTTGTTTAACCCTTTTTTTAAATTATATATATATTTATAATTTCGTTGTGTTTTGGTAGAAAATAAATATTCTTGTTCGAAAATTGATCTATTTGATAAAAAATTTATTTTTCTGGTTAGGAATGTAAGTTTATATTCATTTTCAAATTCGTTGTTTTTTGTTGGAAACCTAATCTTCTAGGTTAAAAATTCATTTTCTTAATTGACAATTTGAGTCTTTTTTGAAAATTCGTTGTTTTTTCATTAAAATGTTGAATATTACATTTTTCCTTCAAAACTGAGCATTTTTAGTTACAAATTCAACTGTTTGATTGGAAATTTAGATACATTTTTTTCAAATTTGTTGTTTTTTGGTAGAAAATTAATTTTGAAGGTTAAAAATTCATCTTTTTGATTGAAAATTTAACTATTGTTTAAAAATTCGTTGTTTTTGATTGAAAATACAACTATTCTATTTGCTTTTTTATTTTTTGAATATTAATCTATATTATAAATTTATTTATTTTTTATTGATTATGATTAATTTAAATTTCTTTCAATTTTGTTGTTTTTCTTGGTAGAACATTAATTTTTAAGGTTAGAAATTCATCTTTTTGATTGAAAATTTAACTATTTTATGAAAATTCTTTATTTTTGTTTGGAGATTCAACTATTATATTGGCTTTTTTTGGTTAAAAAATTATCTTCTTACTCAAAAATTGATTCATTTACTGAAAAATTCAATTATTTCTTCAAAATTCGTTCCTTTTAAAAAATATTTCATAAATATTCGGAAATCCTTTCAAGTATCAGAATATTTTTAATCACTTCAACACTTCAAACATTTCTAAATATCATTTAAACGGACTTGAATTTTTCTTAAAATTTTCCAAAATGTTTAAAAATTAACAAAAATTTCCTGAAAATATTCTGGATTTTTTCTCGGGGTTATCAAAAATCGCTTGAAATGTTCAAAAATCTTTTCAAATTGTCATATGAATCTTAAGAATCTTAAGAATATTTTTTCATTCTCTTGAAACCTTTCAAAATTGTTAAAAAGTTTCTACATTTCTTGTTCAGAATCATTAAAAATCTACATTTTGTTTTAATTTTTTTCAAATCTTTCAATTTATATACTTCAGAACTAGAAGCAAGATATCCTTTTTTTAAGTTGTATCGCAAGATTTTACATAGATTGTTGTCGAGAACCTGACTGTTCGCATTCTGTTGAGTATAACTTTTAGCGGCTGTTTTCAGTTTATTCTTTTGCTGAGATTTCAAAATTTTTTTAATATAATATAGATATTTCAAGATTTTGAAAAAAAGAAAGCCTTTTAAGAATTCTAACAGATTTGAAGTGGATAAAAATTTTTTCTTAAATTTCCTAAGAAAATGTACAATAATTTTTTCATTTTCGAAAAATAATTTGAGAAGAATATTTCAAAAGATTGAAAGCCATGCGACGAGTGGGTCACGTGACCGGATTCCTACCTTAACGAAACTTTTTTTATTTTTCAACTTATTTTCATACGAATAGCCACATCGAGTTGAAAAACGCGAATAATGAATATGAGGCACTAAGAAACGCGGCTCTGGTCCTAAAATTTTATAATTATGAAAAAAAAATTTAGAAAAAAATTTTTTTTTGCTTTTTTCATAATTATAAAAGTTTAGGACCACATCCGCGTTTCTTAGTGTCGGTAAGGTAGGAATCCGGTGACGTGACCCACTCGTCAAATGGCCTTAAGGGTATGTGCCACAGCCAAATACCTACATTGCCGACCTCACTTTTTCAATTTTCCGAATTTTTTTTTGAATCTAAGAACTTTTTTTGCAAATAAAATTTCGGGCTGAAACTTTGGAAAATGTATGAGAAGACAATAAACTACGTTTACGTACTTTATTCGATGAGGAGTTTCGCAAAAAATTATTCTCGAAAAAATTAAAACTGGGTGCATTTTTTGAACCTAAGAACTTTTTTTATAAGTAAAATATCGGCTTCAAACTTTGAGAAATGCAAGAGCTGACAGTAAAGTACGTTTATGTACATTATTTGAGTATAAAAGATGCAAAAAGAAAAATTCCAACTAAGTGTCAACTCCGGTTCCGCTTGTCAGTTCGGTCGGTATCTTTGCGATGGGCACGACAATGCGAAGTCTGGCGGCCACTAATCGAGGCTCTATCAGCTGACTCGTCTACATCTGAAATATGGGGTCCACGCTGTCAAAGATTGATGATCCGGTGTTCTTACAATAATATTTTTTGAAAGTTGTGTCCAGCATAAAAGTTGAGTGAAATATGTTGTTTCAATGTTGAATTATGTAAGTATTGAAATCGCTATTGGCCTCGTTCAGTGGCCGCCAGACTTCGCATTTTCGTGCTCATCGGGAATACCGACCGAACTGGCAAGCGTTGTTGACATTTAGTTGGAACTTTTCTTTTTGCATCTTTTATACTTAAATGATGTACATAAACGTACTTCACTGTCGGCTCTTGCATTTCTCAAAGTTTGAAGCCGATATTTCACTTATAAAAAAAGTTCTTAGGTTCAAAAAATGCACCCAGTTTTAATTTTTTCGAGAATAATTTTTTGCGAAACTCCTCATCGAATAAAGTACGTAAACGTAGTTTATTGTCTTCTCATACATTTTCCAAAGTTTCAGCCCGAAATTTTATTTACAAAAAAAGTTCTTAGATTCAACAAAAAATTTGGAAAATTGAAAAAGTGAGGTCGGTAATGTAGGTATTTGGCTGTGTCACATGCCCTTAAGAAGATTTCAAGATAATATAAACATTATAAACATTCTCTCAAGGTTCCTGGGAAATTGAAAATAATTTTTTATTTTGATAAATTTTTTATGCGAATAGCCAAAAACATTTTAAGGCTTTTCTAAACATTCCTGGGAAAGTTTTTAATGTTTTTTTTTTATTTTGGAAAAATAATTGTTAAAGAAAATTGACAAATATTTTTAAACACTTCTAAACATTTCAGAAAATGAGACGACTGAAGAATCCCGAAGAAAAAAATGTAAAAGCTGTCATTTCTTGACAACATTGCAAGTCAAAGTTTGGCTTGGTTTTGAAAGCGCGAGAGGAATCTTCGAGTTTTGTCACCCCCTACTTCATAGAACCAACGGAGAGTTTCCGAGAAATGTGATTCACCAACAAATAGAATAAAATAGAATAGCAACTCTTTAAAAGAGGCTTTCTTGAAAGCTTATTATTTTTTTACAATTAGAATAATTTTTTATACAAAATAAAAATTTCGAATAACTATTTGTCAAAAGTTTTTGAACACTTAATTTCGAGCTAAAAGTATATTTCGAGATTGAGTAACCAGAAATCACGTTTTATCAGTTCATTTTAAGAGTTATATAAATATAATTTGCCTAAAATTCTGGAGAAAATTCAAAAAGATTTTTGAAGATTTCACATACGTTGAAAAAAAAATCTGGGAAATTTTGAAGTAATATTCTTTGTATTTTACAGGATTTATAAAATAGTAGGAAAAATTAGAGTCAGTTTAAAAGATATATAAGACTTTACGAAGTTTTGTAGGAGTTTTAGAATATTTTATAAGTTTTCGGAACACTTTTTAAGTTTTAGAATATTTTCAATCTCTTCAAAACTCGAATGTTTGTTAAAATCTGAAAAATTCTCCAAAATTATAAAAAAATGCCTTAAAACCTGCTTGAGACAATTTGCGTATTCTTTTAAAATTCTGAAGAAGTTACAACATTTTTTTCAAACTACTAAAAAATTGATGTTTGGTTTAAAGTATTTAAAATTTTTTCAAATTTTAAATCATTTTCACATATTTCTAATACTTTTAAACCTTTGAAATATCTTTTGAAATAATTAAGTTTTCCTATAAAATGTTTTGATTGTCTTAAAATCTGTTAAATTCTGTTATAAATAAAGAATTCTAAAGTCTAAATCATTTGAAACTTTCCCGAAAATCTTATTATCGGTACCGGGAACTATTTTTTTATGGTTGCCGACAGTTTACAAATTTCGTAAATTAGGATATTGGGAGTTTTTCACCATTATTTCATTTTTCTTAACTTTTTTAATATTCGAAAAAGTTTAAAAATTGTGAACTGTGGCAACAAATTGTTATTAACAGCATTATTTCTCAATATTTAAATATATTTAATCATGAAATAAATCACTTATTTAGAAACTTTGATTTACACAACTGATGGTGCAGTACATTGGTAATATTTATCTATACACTTAATTGAGAGACAGTTATAACTTAAACCGATTTTTTTGAGCGACTGACTTTTTTGAGTGAAACAGAACAAAAATTTAGCTGCATGAATAAAAACCGAACACATCCGGACAAGCGCAATAATAGTATTCATTTTAGAAAGAAAGCCTGCTTTAAAAAGTCAGGCTTTAAAAATTCAAGAGATAAAATTTAATTGTCCTTTATAAGGAGATTTATAAACATGTCCTCTTTTTTTCATATCTTGCTCTGTTCATGAAATCATTATTATTAGTATATTTATTAACAAATCAAAAAAATATAAATAAAAAAAAAACTATTTTTCCTTGTTCTGATTATTAATTACATTATTTGAGCAAAATCATTTTTTTTATTAAGTAGTTATTGACTTATTTTTTGTGTATACTTATAAACAATTTAATACGTCTACTTGCTGGGTATGTAACTTTTTTATTTTCAAAAATTGTCTATCATCGTAATAAAAGTTGGGCCTTAATTAATAAAATTTGGCTCTTAATTCTGCAGTTTTAATAAAGACAACGGTAATATTACGAATAAAAATAATGGACTGTGATTGTAAATAATTGTGCACTTTTCAGTTAGTGCTGATGGTAACTCCTCAAGCAGAAACGTCAAAAATAAATCATTTCAGAAATTGCTAAGTTTCATCATTTACCGATCGCAACTTGCGCCTTGAAAGTAACTCTTAGGCTTCATAGAAACAATCAATTTACTTTAAGACACATTTTAACTCCTATTAGCAATGTCCTTGACTATTTTGAAAAAGCGGGCAAGACACGTAAATTATTTAAAACCGACGGATAATTTTACTGTAAATCAGACATTTCAAGTGAGTTATCGTTTCAGCTAGCAATATTTATTGTTTCATCAGCGATTATTTTTCCAGTTAAAATTACTGAATAATAAAACATAAAATTTTTCATGATTGAAATTTAGGGTTTAAATCATTAATTATGATGAAAAAAGAATGAAAAAAGTACAACATACATTTACTATGGCAGGTTTTATATTATATGATGAACAAAGTTGTTTGAAATGCAAATATTAGCATAAATACAATAGTGTTAGTAAAAAGAGGCTGTACTTTCAGGAATATTACATAAGTCTTCTTATTTTATTGGAAGTATTATTTTTGTTAGCGAGGTCTAGGAGGAAATATATCACAGAAAAAACGGAAGTGAATTTTTGTTGCGAGTAATTTTCAAGTAGATGAAGCTGAATTTTTTCGCATCGAAACAAAAAAAGATTCAGTGGAGTTTACATTGTAACCATTTCCCATGTGGTGGGTAAATCTTAACACGTGAAGTTAATTTTTGTCTTTTTTTTTTTTTTTTTTTTTATCCTTCGGATCCGTCACTCGTGGAGTTTCCGAATAAAGGCCCCCCTCCCCTTGATTGTGATAACCTGGTACAGGTGGATATTGTCCATAAACAAAACCGACTGGCGGTGGTGGTGGTGGATTCCCCTGAAGAAAGCCATGCTGTCCTAGCTTAGAATGGTATAGGTTATGATCTGCTACAAATTGTAATTGTCCAGAAGAATGAGCTCCTGGCATTGGTGGTGGAATTATCGGTAATACGCCAGGTTGTCCTTGACCGAAAGGGTATAATAGGCCCTGCCCTGTTCCAGTTGCCTGCCCTGGATACGGAATACTCTGGGGATACCCTTGATGACTCCAAAAGCTGGATTCATCAATTTGAGGTAAAAATCCTTGCGTATTTACAAACTGATTGTACTTGTTCATGTCCCTTACATTGGATTGATCTATCTCGGCCAGGTCTTTTGCGAGTTTACTATCCATTTCATTGATGAGTCGAGCGGAACGTCCCTTAGGACGCACACGTATTTTATTGCTTACTCCTTCAAAGCTATCATAACCTCCTGCGTGACGTGTAGCGTGCTGATCAATTAATTCATTTGATCCAAGAAAATGAGTCGTATGAGTTGAATCAAATGCACCTGGGAAAGGTCCAGTCTGAAGATTTTCATGTACTCTCTCGTCAGGCTGTGTACTCCACTCAGCGGGGGGTGGTGGATTATCTGGAAGCGCATGATATTCAGGACTGGTTCCTGGAAGGCCCAGTTGGAGTGAGAGTTGATCCAGTGGATTTTTGTTTTTTTTAGGACGACCTATTCGTTTAGTATCCTTGGAAGCATCAAGAAGGGCAAGTTGAGCTGACAATTGAGAATCCTGTTCAGATGTGTCAATTTGATCTGAACGACCGATCTGTACTGCCTGCGGTTTTTTTTTGGAGCTCTGATCATCTCCTATTTTAAGTCTACTGCCTACGAATTTTTGAAGCCTCTCATCAAAAAGTTCAATTGCGTCTGTTTTTGGGTTTATTTGATATGTCAGTGGCCAACGTTCGTAGGACGCTTTACCTTTACCTTTAGTCCCATCATCATGTTGTTCACCTTTTCCCTTGTCCGATTTTCGGCTCATACCTGATGATATTTCTGTCAAAAGACAAGAGAAATTCATGAATTCAAATATTAAAGATATCAATTTAAAAAAAGTAAATGCGTAATGAATAAAATCGCTTAGGTAAATCACTTGTGTTCAATCATTTATAAAAATTCTCGCAAATTAAATTGTACATAAAGTATATAAATAGGATAACTTATTAAAATGAACTATGAAACTCTGGTTGTCGAATAGAAACGAAATAGACGTTGACGAAGAATCGACATTCGCCACGTACTGAAACAATATAATACTCACCAAAATAATTGAAGAAGAGCATCAACATGACGACAGAAGAACCAAAAAGAGGCCTCATTTCTGGAGAGGACAACTGAAGAATTTTTAGATTTGTGCTTGTATATATATGCAGAGAGGAAGGCCAAATTCACAGTAGTCATATTCATGAGCTAAAGGCCAGTAGTAGAAGGGGAGTTAGAGTAGGAGGTGTTAGTAGATGGTCACTCGCGTATGCTGATTATATAGTGTTGTTGGAAAAAAGCGAGGAGGCCTTGAAGGAGATGATAAAGAGGTTGAGAAGATACCTGATAAGAATAGGTTAGAGCTGAATTCGGAAAACTCCAAGGTTATGGTGTTCAGAAAAGGAGGTGGAAGGGATAAGGGAGGAAAATGGGGGATGAGTGCCCCCACCCGAGAGGGGTGGGGGGGGGGGGGGTTCAGTGTAAGTAATGTTCCGAACTTAAAAAACGTTTTGCACGTTTCCTGAGGGCACTTTCACCGCAACTTGCACACTTGCGCAAGTCATGTGTTGTGAAAATAGAGATTTTTCCATATGCCGAACAATCTGAGAATGGTGGTAATTTAAATTCTCAATTTTTTTTATATAATATGTTTCAAATGTTAGGCAAATGTATTGAGCTGAAAATAAGTATGGAAGATTAACAGCGATACATTAAATAGATTTTTCAATGTTGTGATAAAAAGAAACAGATACAAGCAAATCATCTGATTTCTCTCCAAGCTCTGTGTGCATGAGTTTCGGGTTCTTCGTGTTATTATTATTATTATTATTTTACCATTAAGCCATCTCCCATTTGGGGTAGACATGACTTGCTCGGTGAGGATTGAAGAAAGGAGTAATCTGAGGTAGGGGGTATAGCTTTTTTTAGATTGATCATGCCACTTCAAAGTCGTCTCAACAAAAATTGGAGTGCATTAAATTCCCGCGAAAAAAAAAGTAAGAATTTTTGTGTCTCATATTGTTTAGCAGATACAGCTTTGGGCATTTATATCTTCCTGAAATATTTGTAAAAATAAAATTTAATTTTAGTTTTTGTGAACTATTTATTATTTATTTATATATCATTTATATATTATCTATTATATATATTTCCTCTGTACTGTTGACAAAAATAGTCACCATATTATTCGAAGCATAATTGATAAAAAGGAAATCCAAAAAAAATGTTATCTCTCACACGACTAAAGTGTGTGGAGCAATAGCCATTTTCATGAAAGTTGATTATGTTTATTTATGTACTTTAATTATTTAAAGAACAACTTCCAATGCAAATCGCAGCAGAGACAAACGAACTTTCATAAAATTGGGTATTGTTCAGAAATTATGTTTGAAAAAAAATTCTGAACAGAAAAATTGTTTAGCCCACAAACAACTGATAAAATGCCTTTTTTTATGAATAAAAACTTTTTTCAAATATTGGAAGAAATGAAAAAGGTGTGGTTTTCCTGAAAATATTCCTTTCATGTTTTCAAAATTCAATGGAAAAATAAACGAGATTTTCTGGAGAGCCTCATCCTTTTATTGTTTTTTCATATTTTTTTACAGTTTCTGCTTATATGTAGATATAAGAAAGGCACCCTATTAGTTTTATAAGGGCTTAACCCTTTTAGATTCCGGGATTTTTTCTCTTTAAAAACTTATAACGCAAATCTCAATAGAGACGAACGAACTTTCATAAAATTATGTATTTTTCAGAAATTATGTTTAAAAAAACTTTCTGGCCAGAAAATGTTTCAGTCCGCATAAAATTGATGGAATGCCTTTATTTTTTCATTAATATACATTTTTTTCAAATATTGGAAGAAATAAAAGAGGTGTGGTTTTCCTGAAAATCATCCTTTCATGTTTTACAAAATCAAATGAAAAAATAAACAACATTTTCTGGAATGCCTTATCTTTGTTTTTTTTTCTTTTTATTTTTTTTTACTTTTTATGCTTATATGTATGTATAAGAAAAACACCCTACTAGTTTTATGGGGGCTCAACCATATTTTAAAGTCCGGGATTTTTTTCATTTGTTAAATGTGTTTAATTTTTTCTTGTAAACAATGCAAAATTTGCAAGAGGTATTTATTGTTATTCCACAAATTATTCCACAATACCTACCCTTGTTTCAAAAATATTGAACTTTTGAAACAAATGCTGACAATTTTTGATAATTTGCGGGTAATCTTCGAATGATCGTAAAAAATAAAAATTTGTTTACTGAACTGTGAAATAATCATTCCTTTCTTTCCACCATGGAATACATTTATCCATATGCCAAATCATTCTGGCGCTTATATTATTTTATATTTTCATAATTTTTGAGACTAGGATTTTTTTAAAAGATTTATTTCAGCATTAAAATTAAATTAAAATAAGTATCATGATGAAACTGTTTAGCACTGAAAATATTTTGTCTGTATTTCATACATTTCTTTAATCTAAAAAATGGTTTGAAGTTCTGTTAATTATCTTGCAAAATTTTTGGTCCTCTAGAAATATTTGTTGACTGCTGATAAAATTTCTGGCCCAAGAGATAATCGCTTCTGTCGATTTTTGACTTCAGGAAAAGAATGGGGCTGTTTTCAGCAGCAACGAAAATCCATACAGAAAACGGGAAGTTATCAAAATATATATATTTTTTTTTGAAGATGAACTTTATTGTCAAACATTTCTGTTGACTACTTTTTTTATTTGTTATGAAAAACTTAGTGCCAAAAAATGACACTTTAAATTAATTACATGTTACAACATTCAGTTGTTCACCTCAATGTTAAGAATTTCAAGCGTACATGATGAAGTTGATTTACCAATTTTGACATCTGCATTCAAACTAATAACATACATGGTGAACTGCAAGATTTGTTCCTTGTTGTAGATAGAAAATCCGATTCTTATATTAAAGCAAAATATCCACACGAGACATCATTTCTTGGATTAGAAACCGTATCGACAGTCAAACAAAATTTGTAGAGGACCAACAATTTTTTAAGGTAATTTACAGAGCTTTTGAAAAGCCTAGTCACAAAATGTATAAAAGCGTAAAATAAGACATTAATTTCAGAATGTTTTGGTATCTGGATGAGTTATTCCATGGTGAAAAGAAAGAAATAGTTCTTTCACAGTTTAGTGACCAAATTTTAATTTTTTTATTTTTCACCATCATTTGAAGATTACCCGCAAATTATCAACAATTGACAGAATTTGTTTTAAAAATCCAGTATCTTTTTTAACGAGAGCAGGTATTATCGATTTTCTCTGTTTATTAGACATGGAAAATCTTGCTCTTTCAATGTATTCCCAATAAATTTAGAAAAATTTGAACAATGACCAAATGGTGGCTGTTTATCTAAAATTCTGGAAAACGAATTTTCTGGAAAACATCACTTCGAATTTTTTTTTAGAAATAGTTGGCAATGTGTAATACATATCTTGTGTGTTTTGTTCTTGGTAAAACACTGCTTCAATTTCATAAAAATTATTTTAAAAAGTCGTATTTTTTCATTCTTTCCGGAAACAACGAACGGTACAAAAAATGTTCAGATATAAGATCAGCCATCCAGAAAAGTTCTACAAAAAATAACTCTTGCCAATTCTGCATCGTTTAAGGGTAAAAATGAAACATTACATTCAAAAAAAAAAAAAAAAAAAAAAAATCCCGCACTCCAAAATGCTTAAGCCCAAATAAATGCGATGGGGTGTCTTTCTAATACATATAAGAAGAAACTGTGAAAAATATGAAAAAAAAAAATGAAAAAATGGGGTTTTCCAGAAAATCTTTTTTTTTCATTGAATTTTGAAAACATGAAAAAAATATTTTCAGAAAAACCACACCTTTTTCGTTTCTTCCAAAACTTATAAAAAGTTTCATATAATAAAAAAAAATAAAGGTATTTTATCAGTTTTATGCAGGCTAAACCATTTTTCTGATCAGGAATTTGTAAATACATATGCTGCTTCACGAAAACCAAAACTAAATTACATTTCTACAAATATTTCAGGAAAATATAGATGAACAAGGTTGTATCTGCTAAACTATATGAGATGAAAAATGCTCCTTTCTTTAGTTCTACGGCGAATTTAATGCGCTTCATTTTTTGTTGAGACGACTTTAAATTGACATGCTCTGAAGTGCAGTAATATTCGAAAAATCAATAAAAACTAATAAACTAGTGAACAAATTTTAATTTTCTTCAGATTTATCGAAACCAATTAACGGTATTCTTTTGCAGGGATAAGAAAACTGAATATCAACAGGGCGGGGAAATCAAAGACGAGCTCATTCATGAAGAAAATGAAATTAAAGACGTATTTATAGATGCGGATGATGAAGATGGCGATTTTGAGAGAGATTAATTGAAATTATGAAATTAATAAATGGAATTATATTACTATGTTTCCATTCACATTTGTACTGATGATTACTTTTTTGAATATTTGATCAGTTTTGGGAAAGATGTCTGCCTAGTCTAATATGATGTATTTTATTATAAACGTAATAAATTTCATTTACGCAAAAGTTAATTCTATTTAAATGACGAGTACTTGATTTCTTTACTCTGGTAGAAAAGGTGGAATTGCCCTTTATTTTTTTTTGTTATTCGTTATAAAAGTGTTATTAAAGTTCTGCAGAAACTTTTGAGGATGACGAAGTCATTGTTTTGCTGAAATGTATACATGTTCAAAATGACGGTTCGGCAGCGTTGCACAGAAATATTGCTGAAAATTAAGAGACAATATTTTTACATCATTTTTTAGACACTTTACAGACACATGCGGCAAGCCCAATTCAATATTCTGTGAAAATATTGCTAAAATATTTCAGATAAATATTGCCCGGGTTTGAAATTTTCATGTTGCTCGAACGCTGCTGCAATATTCATTTGGAATGTTGCGAATATTTTAATTAAATATTAAATAATATTAATAATATTAAATACACGCAATACTGCGTGTTATTTTTCTTCACTTTGTTCAAGCGATTAGAAGACAATATTTACAAATTCAGGCATACTACGTCACGTTTACAATATCAGAACATGAACTAATTGTTTCAATAGAGATAAGAATGGTGTGTCATTGCGTCGTTTAATTGGAATTGTCCATCTCTTACGTTTTCCATATTTTAAACTTTATTTTGAATTATTATATACAGTCCTAAATAATTTTTTTTACCAAGCACCATATCACACATCAACCATTTCAGTTTCACAATACATTGTGGAACAATGCAAGGCAACGAAAAATTGAATGGTTAATATGTGATATCTCGGAGAAAAAAAATCGGTTCGAGATGATCAAAATAGGAAATGAAAGATAAAAAAGAGCACTAAACGATGGCGTTAGCAGGTTTGAGAAAAAAAATGCTGATAGTGTTATATTGCCTCAAATATGGCTAAAAAAAGCCATTTTTGCACTTTCAGGTTAGGATATCTCAAAAGCCTGACGTATAGGAAAAATTTGGATAACGGATTCGGTTTTAGGATACCAAAATCCTTCCGAGTCACAAAGTTCGATCTTTGGATTCAAATTTTGTCGGCCTGTTTAATTGCTAGAAAGTTGCGGTTTTTTCTCAAATTTTTAACTTTAATAGATGAACATTAGAAATAAACATTTTTAAAACTTTCTCTTTCTTCTTTCTGAATATATTTTTCTGAAATAAAACAGATATTTGTAAATTTGATATCTGATCTTAATTTCCCTCTGTCCAGCATTACCCTAAGTAATAAACAATAATCAATCGTGTCAATAATTGTGCTGTTTGAATTGCATTAATTATTACCTCAAAGTATCTTTTGTTTAAGAATAAAAAGCTGTACGAATAAAATAACCTATTTTAGGCATTCGATTGCATATGTATTCAAGCTCATGCTCATTCAAGGGAAATAATTGTTACTTAGTTCGCTGAATGATCGTAATTTTTAATATAACATTAGAGAAATATACAGAACTCGCTTGGAAAGTACCGCATGAAGATCCTGAATACATATGTATAATTAATTTCAAATCCATTCTTCCATTGTAATTTTGAAAATTGAAAATATTCTTATTTTCTCTAACTTTGTTCAGATGATTAGAAGGCAATGTTTTTAAATTAAGGCAGGCTACGTCACGTTTACGAATTTAGAATATGACATCCTTGTTGTTTCATCAGAGATAAGAACAGAATAACGTCGCGTCGTTTATTAATCTTTTATATTTTTCACGTTTTTCATTTTATGATTTTTTTGGAATTATTATATACAGTCTGAAGTAAATTTATTAATTTGCATGAAGCAATTAGTTGTTTTGCACTGCTGAATTAGCAAAAATCTTCGCTCGTCGAATTGTTAATTTTCTGCTAATCTTTGATGGCTCACTTTTCGCTAATCGAGCTGATGCTTATTCGAGTCAAATAATTTTTACAAAGTTTGCGAAATAATTGAAATGTTCTATGGAAAATAAGGAAAATATACAACAACTAATGTTGAAAATCGAAAACAGAACTCTGCTTACAAGTAACGCTTAAGGATACTGAATACGCATATTTAATTAATATATTTATTGATATTAAACACATTTTTATCCATTATAATTTCAAGATTTCTTTATTCTTCTTAACATTATTCAAACAATTGGAAGGCAATATTTTTAGAATGGAAACAGACTAACAAGGAAGGTACTCCAGGTGTCCCTCGCCGATTTGGTTCTCC
>CAKNXH010000752.1:740329-762398 GCA_932178445.1 Andricus quercusramuli | reverse complement strand
ACCTTGCATGATATTGAACCAGTTACTCAGTTTCCCATTAACCCCTGCACTTGCTTTACTACCTGTATATATTGTTTTTATTGCTTGCAGAAACCATCCATTGGCTCCGTGCTCTTTAAGGACTTCCCAAAATTTACCTCTGTTTACCATTTCAAATGCTTTTTCTAAGACAACAAATGCACAGAAAACTTTTTCTCCTACTCTCAAGTTTTTTTCTGTGATCTGTCTTAAGATAAATGTTTGATTTCTACATGATCTTCCTGGCATGAGTTCACTTTGGACGTCCCATATCTTTTCTCATGTAACTGGCATTACCCTACGAATAAGTATTCTTGAGTATATTTTACTTACGGTACTGAATAAGCTGTTACCTCTGTGATTATTGCAGTTCCTTTTATCTCCCTTTCTTTTGTATATTGGTACGATAATCGCTTTTCTCCAATTGTCTGGGACTTTTCCCGTCTCGATACGTAAATTTATCAATTCGCCCAACCTATGAGGTATGTACACGCCACCGTATTCAAGCATTTCAGCGCTAATACTTTCTACATCAGCAGCATTACCGTTTTTTAAGTTCCTAATTATATCTCTAACCACAGTGACACAGAATTTTTCAATTGGGTTTTCTAATGCATTATGTTCCATGTTGCAGTTCTGTAGCCCTATATCTTCACCTTCTAATAATTCTTTGGAAAAGTCTTTTAAAGCATTTACTATCCCGTTTGTATCATATAGCATTTCACCCTTGCTGTTTCTCTTGCTGTCAAACTTTGTACTTTTACTTTTCTTCATCTCTTTAAATAATAGTTTCATGGTTCCTTCAAAGTCGTTTTGTATTTTCGTCTCTTCTGTTCTGATTTTATCTTTATTTTCCTTGACTAGTCGTTTAACTTTCCTCTTTCTGTCGCTGTAATCGCTTTTTAGTCTATTTCTCTCTTCATCGCTAAGACCTGTGATGTTTAATGTTCTCTTGTGGGATTTTTTCTTTATCTTGCCGGGCTGCCTGGATTTCATCATTGCACCACGCATCACCAGACTTTCTTCCTACCACTGCCGTACCACACGCTTCAATCGCAGTCTTAACAATAATATCCCGTACCAAAGTCCACGCGCCCTCTATATCTTTATTGCTTCTAAGCGCCTCCCAAGTTGCCCTATCTATGCTACTTCTGATTTCTACCTTCATTCTAGCCCACAACCATCTGGGAGATACAAAATCATGATCTTTGAGATGCTGTCTTTCTTTTTCATTCATAATTAAATGGACCCCTTGACTACCATGTGATTCACTACCTACATCTGACCATATTCAAAAACCGCCTTTCAACACTCTATTTCCTATGTTTCTACATTCGCAACCCTTTTTCTTCGTCTCAGGTACACATAAAATATCTAGTTTCCTTACGTGCATAGTTTCTCGTAGTTCTCTTACCTCAAGATCATTCAATCCTCTAGCATTCCAAACACCCAGTCTCGATTCATCGCCTGAAACTCGACCTTCACGTTTACTGTGTGTATGCATTCCGTCAATCAAAGTTTCAGTCCATTCCGATGCTATTCTATTGTTTGTATTATTCATTGTTTAGATTGTACACCCAACTCCCACCCTTATGCGCGAAATTTATTTTGCGAGTCGGAATCATGTCCAGGCTAAGTAGTAATTCGCTATATGGTGGAGAGTCTAGTTGTAAAGTCAGTTCCACCAAAACTTCGGTGACTGAGGGTGGGGGAGGGGTGAGGGCAGAGAATAGGAACCCAACAGTCGAATTTTTCAGAAGAATTATTTCAGTAAACAAAGATCAAAACGAATTCTAAAACAAAAGTCAGAGTCTCCAATTTCAATTTTTGAAGTTTTAACTAAATTTAACGGATAAAGTGTTTCAACGTAGTTTGATTCATGGCTTACAAAGTGTGCATCCCCCTCCCTTCCGACACGAAAAACAGTTCAATTTCCAAAATTTTTTAATCTGAAATTTCATTTATCCTTAACAATAATAGTAATGACTTATCTTGATATTTCACTAGGATTCCGCCTTTGTCTTCAATGCTTCTTCATGATTTTTGAGTGTTAATTTAGAAAAAAAGATGAATTAAATGATGCGTTCACGTGAAAATAATTGAAAAATAATCGCTCAAAAATAGACCGTTTTACTAGGTAGTTAGTATTTTATTTTCCGAATGTGAGAAATTCGGAAATTTGTTTCTGTACTTTGTCAAGTGACCATACGTCTGTTGGAGAATACAAAAAAAAAAGAATCGAAACACTTCAAAAATTCTTCGAAGCTCCTTTAACCACTGCAATAATTTGAAGAATTATTAAAATCGTTAAAAATACCTCAAAAACTTGAAAATTCTCTCAAATTTGGAAATATCTTAATATACTTGAAAATTTCCTGAAATACTGTGAAATCCTTCATCAATTATCATAAAATGTCATGAAAATGTAATGAAATCCTATATTTCTTTAAATCTAAGATTCAAAGCGCCCCAAGATTTCTTTGAAAAATCTTGAAATTTTCTTAAATCATTGAAGTCAATTCGAATGCTCCTTAAAATATTATAATTATTGATTAAAGACGCCCCAAAATTTCATTTAAAAATCTTGAAATTTTCACAAATCTTCGAAGTTAACTGGAAAGCTCTTTATAATATGATATTAGAAAATATACACCGAGAAAAAATGCTATTAAATCATAAGTTTCCACTTTTGCGTTCAAAAGCAGATACCATTGATTCAAATGAAAATGCTATCGAATTCATAGCATCACTGATGAGCCGAAATAAATTATTATTATTGCTCTGAATATTCATTTGAATTAATATTATCTGTTTTCAGATGAGTGCGAAAGTGCGTACTTATCTCAGTGAGAAAAATACTTTCAGTTATTAGATTAAAAACAGCCTTGACAGGTACTAAAATAAAACCACTGGTGAGTACCCAGATTCATTTGGTTTACATTTCTTATTCAATTAAATAGAGTGAACATTTAAAAGTTCAATCTTGAGAAGATTCCCTTCTCTAGGTTTCGGATTAACAGAGTACATTTATAAACATTTAATCTTGGAATCTTCTCAATATTTAAATTGTAAATTGTTTACTTAATTTAATTGAACGAAAATGTGGATGTTATGTTATCATATTAATGCAAGTGTCTAATATGTAAGTTTGAAGCTTATGTTTATATTGTATAATCTCTTATATAATCTGTCAACAACTTTCACTGTATAAAAAACATCGTTATATATTCTCCAGCTATTGGAAGAGAGAATAATATTTGAACCTAAAGAGGATTCCTGTTATGGAGTAAGAGCTCGTTGATTAAATACTAATTAATCCTTTAAGGGTGATATATTTGGAAATCAGTTTATAAGATTTTTAAATAAAGCTTGAACGGTTTAATTTTAATAGGACATATTTTAAATTTGAAAATATGACCGTATACAGCAAATTCGAAATTGAAAAGTACTATAATTTGAAAGAGTCTTTAAATATTAAATGAAAAAATGAAAATTATATAGAGAACTTAGATTAAAAAAGATAATCACAGAAAAAACAGAACATAAACTTTACATCGATTTCCGAAGAAAGATTCTCTGCAACAAAAATTAACTTCACAGGATAAACTTTACACAAATATCGGTTAAACTTTCTTTTTCATTCCATGACAAACACATGTATTTTGAAAGACGCGAAGTTGGCTGAACAAAACTTTATCGCTCTAAAAAATTTCCTGCAACAAATTTTATTCTTAGTTTTTTCTGTGATGTAAATCAAACCCCTGAACAGTAGTGTGTCCTAAAAAAACGTATTGTTTTTTGTATTGATCACACACCCCCTACGCTTATTCCATTTAGTGCAAAAATAAATGCATATATTTGTTTTATGAAAAAAAAGTTCAAACCGCGGTCCTGGGACATTAAGCAATCCCAGAATTATCTAAACTGAGGAAGAAAGATTTGAACCATAATAGGACCGAAAATACTATACCCTAATCGTGAAAAACTACCTTTTATAGTAGACTGATAGAAATGGTGGCGCTGATATAACCATACGATCGCGGGTTAAAAAATTATGAGTATATTTATAATATAATACGTATAATTCACTCACAAAGAGTATGAAATGCACTTACTGAAATATGATAAATACAACTTATTTATATTTGTGATACAAAGCCGTAATATATGTGTTGCTATTCTATGAAATGTGTAATTCTATAAACATTTACCTGAGCGAACTATCTCGAAAATGTTGTCATTTAGCAGTACCCTTTGAATGACTGATGTACCCGACTCAGTTTGTTTTGCTTTCAACAGGCGCATCTCGTTCACGACTGCGCGTCTACCTTCATAAACAACAATAATCGGTTGGCCAAAACACAAATCCTGTACAGCTGTATCTATACCAGCAATAAAATAGGGCTAATCTCATCATAAATATTGTTGTACCACTTATTTATTTCTATCAGTGTAGTTGAAATATAAAATTGTGTATTTTGGAAATTTTACACGCAATTCTCTAGATATTTCAAATATTTCAGTCTTGAAACGATATAAGAAAGTGGAAAATATGATATTTTTCAATTTAACCCCTCTGAAGGGTAGTTTTTCACGATTCGGGGTAGAATTTTTGGTCTTGTTGGGTTAATTTTTGCCCCTCAGCTTCCAAACACTTATTATTTGTATGAAACCTGTCCGTAATTCACTCTAATATAATTTATTAAATTTGTGTACAATGTTTAATCACTGTTAGTTAATAACTATAGATAGAATTTTAATAAAAATTGAGAAAGTTACGTAAATGATCGTTTTTGCACAATGGCATTCCATTTCTGGGTATTTGCACCATAATCACGAGTTGGAGCAAACGAATTCCCCCAAAAAATGTTTACCCTTCAAATAAGTAACACCCTAATGCATACTATAATACTATATATATATATATATATATATATATATCCTATAATGAGTAATGTATATTTTATATGTGCTAACATTTCGCTTTCACATTTCATGTAATTTAAGTGCACTCAGAGAAAATGTTGTCTTGAAAGAAAAGCATCGTCTCCTTGTATAAGAATTTTTTTTGTTAATTGCGACAATGTAAACGTAAATCGAAGATATCATCTGACAAAAAAACATAAGAATACATAAATACGAATCACTGAACAAAAGAAAACGTTTAGTTGCCATTTAAATTTCAGATGACGATTGATGCGGTTGATCGATTATGCGAATTCCTTAAATATGATTCGAAGAGGTGCATTATTTCAAAAGAATCGACTGTGTACTCACCAAACATCAACACATTTCTAGGCCCATCAGAAATGTAGAATTGATCGGGCATCCTTTCATAAATAAAATTTTGATATTAATAACATTATACACATTGATTATATAATCGATAATAATCGGCGCCGCGCTGCAAACACACATTCACACGCATAACAAAAAACAATCTTTTTTTTTCAATATCACAATACATTTCATATTCATACAGATACCTCTTCGAGTCTCGCCAAGTACGAGGAACGTAGCTCCTTCATAAATTTGTTCGATTGAGCGATTATTGTTAACTAATACAGAGCTCATGAACGAATGATAAAACAATTTCTCGTACCTTTTGTTACATTATTGGCGCTCGAACAGGGACACGAGTGTGTAGTCCGCTTGAATTTTTATTGAATTAAAATCTTCAAACAATTTTTACGAATCGAAATTTTTCAATTTTTTCCAAATTTGAAATTTTCAAGAAAGAAAATTTGTTATGAATCAAAATTTTCCAATTTTTTTAAATTGAAATTTTCAGAATTTTGAAAACAAAATTCACTTTGATCTTTTATGTCCAATCAGTATTATACTCCAATAAACTTAAGGTCTAGAGGTGGTCCTTTGTTACCTGTTCTTAATCGAGCATCTCGCGCACGTAGCTAAAAGAATAGAATTAATAATTATAACGAACGATGTAAACAAGTGATTGAAACTCAAAATGATGAAATAGCAAGATTAAGAGTTCAGAATTCGCGACAAAATCAAGATCAAAATGTAAATCACGATCAACAATGAGGGAAAGTTGTCACTCGTTTAATCACGTCTTTGATTGAAGGTTTGCAATCAGTTCATGTTGATGTTAAACGTCCCAAGTTTGAGGATGAGTCACGTAATCCGAACGAATGTATAGAGTCTCTAGAAAGATCACAGAAAAAACTGAAGTTAAATTTTGTTGCAGATAAAATGTTCAGCTGTTAAAGATTACATGCTATACGATGGAATAAAAACTGTCGTCTGCTATGTCCTTCGCAGCAATGGAAAAACGGCAAAGTATATACGTGAAAATCTACATATAAATCAGGACACTAGATTTAGAACAACTTTTTACTTACCTAATTGTTATTTTAAAAATAATTAGGCTTTTATATATACTTCCTGCCACAGTCGGTATTGTAGGTTAGGATCACAACCATAGCAGAAGACGCTTTTTGTCACTGACAAACAGCTGACAAATTATCCCGAGATGGTTTAAAATACAGAATTATCTCAATTCCGTGTAAAGTTTATTCGACAAGGTTAATTTTTGTTGCAGTGAAACTTTCGTCGGAAATCGATGTAAAGTTTATCTTCCGTTTTTTCTGTGATACTTCACAACCAAGCGGGTACCTAATCAAAACATGCTGAATTTCGTGAAAAGTTCCCTTGAAGGCCGAGCTAGAATTTGGTATGATACTCGTAGAAATGTATTTACTGATTATGAACATTTTAAAACTGAGTTTCTTCATGAATTCTATTCGATTCCCATGAAAGTTAAAATAAAATAAAATTGGCTATCAAAGCGTTTCGATTCGAGCCAGAGTAATTTGCGAACTTATTTTTTGAGTCAGTTAAAAGAAGCGAAATATTTCACACCTAAGATGGAATCTTACGAAGTACATTATAACGTGGTCCAGCAAATGCCATTTCGGGTGCGCGATGCTGTAGTTCCAATTGATTATGCCGATATGAATAAAGTTTTACAGGCTCTCGCACAGTTGGATGCAACATGTGCCGAGAAGAATGGAAATAAAAAAAGTCAGTATAATTTCAATTCTTCTCAAAATAATCAAAATAATGGCAACCGCGATGGTTAGAAGGCCAATACTTCTCAGATTCAGCAAGTGATATGTTGTTGTGGCTCAAATTTTAATAATGGAAAAAATCGGGTAAATATGGCTCAGCTTAGTATATCGGAATAAATGCATTTTCCAGAAATCATTCCTGAGATCAGAACATTTCACCTTCCAATTTCCCAAATTTGTGTTGTCATTTGTGTTGTCATTAGGTCCAACGACGCGTCAATATACATATGACATTTTCGGGGACCTATATAATAATACAAACAATGATGCTTCCGAAAGAGAGAGAGAGAGACATAGTAACAGTACGTGTTTACCACAATGCCCGAGATTGATTATTTTTGACCTTGATGTACTAACGTACATGTACTGTCGTTTGTCTCTATTGTCGAATGGCATGTTCATCATATGTTAGCAGCAAATTCGAGGATACGAATTTTATTAATTCTGAAAGAAGATTTCTTGTTCGCAATCGAGCGATTTAAAACAAGACATGAGGAATCATTAAACTGCTAATTGTCATTAGGACGCCGCACTCGTACGGCCTTTATCTACTGGCGCGATACTGCGAAGCATTCCCTGTTGCTGTCAATCGAGCTTATAATCAGGTTTTTTCTTTTACCTTGTAGTTAACAATACCATTTTACTTTTGATCAAGAACTTACAGATTTGAACGAATTTATATATGTTTAGTATAGCGATCGTATAAATGGATGTGTGTGTGGAAAAATTTGATTTTAGATTAATGCTCGTCTCTTTTGACGCGATACGGCTTTTTCCATGATTTCTATTGTACCGAGTTTCGTGTTGATATCACTAATGAGTAATCATTTGCTTTCTCTTCGGAACTTATTTCGATGAAGGAGAACATTTTATCGTGAATTAGAATCACATTCATTCGAAATATCGATTTCATACAGAACTTTAAATTAAAACATTTGATCGGTTTTACAGTTATTAAATTTAAATAAACATCAATAACCCTTTTTATTACACTTTCCTGTTTTTTTTAACCACGTGGATATATTTTTCACACAAATAGAATTATTTGGCTACAAGATTAGGTGAAGGTAGTTGGGAAGGGTACAACTGTGCACGGAGCAACTGTGCGCGAGCTCATCTGTGCACGTTGTTGGCCACAGGCACAACTGTGCACGTCGACTTTTAGATGTACACAGATGGTATTCAACTAACGTTTTACGTGCACAGATGGAATACTCTCAACTGAGCACGGGCACAGTTGAGAGTATGACAGAAAAAACAGATGTGAATTTTTGTTGTGGGTAATATTCAAATAGATGAAGTTGAATTTTCTCGTATCGAAACAAAACAACATTCAATGGAGTTGACATGGTAACCATTTCCCATGTGGTAGGTAAATCTTAACATGTGAAGTTAATTTTTTTTGCAGGCAAAAATTACTCTGAAATCGATGTAAGGATCACATTCTGTTTTTTCTGTGATCCCATTTGTGCACGTGGACTTGTGTGTTGACAACCTAATCATATCAGTTGAGACTTCATAG
Source organism: Andricus quercusramuli (assembly GCA_932178445.1). Taxonomy (NCBI): domain Eukaryota; kingdom Metazoa; phylum Arthropoda; class Insecta; order Hymenoptera; family Cynipidae; genus Andricus; species Andricus quercusramuli. The sequence continues at coordinate 753,764 of CAKNXH010000752.1, read as the reverse complement.
TTGAGAGTCTCCTATCTGTGCACGTGCAGAGTTGGAAGTTTTCCATTTGTACACGTTAAACGTTATTTGAGTACCATTTCTACACATCTAAATGTCAACGAGCACAGTTGGGAGTGTCTCATCTGTGCATGTGCAAAGTTTTACCTGTAACCAACTACGTGCACAGTTGCACCACAGACCTTCGACGTGCATAGTTGGGCAAGTTCACAGCTGCTCCGTGAACAGTTGTGCTCCTCGCAAATTGAGACGTGCACAGTTGGGAGTTTGTCATCTGTGCAGCACAGTTGGGAGTGTGTCATCTGTGCATGTGCACAGTTATGAGTCTCTTACCTGTGCACGTGAACCGTTGGTAAGGTACCATCTGTGCACGTGAACTGCTTCTAGGGTACCATCTATGCACGTCTAATTTTCGTCGTGCAAAGTGGGAGTCTCCCATCTGTGCTCGTTAAGCATTGCTATGGTATCATCTCTACACGTCGACATTTCGATGTGCACAGTTGGGAGTGTCCCATCTGTGCACGCCGAATTCGAGACGTAAATATTTGGCCCGATTTACAGTTGTACCAGTGGCCACAGACGTGCACAAGAGCTCGTGCACAGTTTCTCCGTGCACAGTTGTCCGTCACCCAAGTTAGTTGCAGAAGGATAATTTTTGCTGCAAAATGATTTCTGTTGAGACAAATGAAAATTCTCTTAGCCTCAAATTTAGAAGGAATTTCCAATTATGTCAAGAAACATTCTTTTTTCACAAAAGAACATTTCTCTGAGTGCATATTCTATTTCGCTTTTAATCGATTTAAACAAAAGAACGATTCAGTATGAAATACGAATGAATTCTCTTAAACATAGCATGTACTAGAGGATTGTAAACAATCCCTGCTTTCATCAGCTGCAATACAAAAAGGTACTTTAGATCTTCTATAGCGAACTAGGGCAAGCGAAAATGGAAACTACGAAGTCGATAAAGACATTCTATCTTTTGTTGCAGTATTTATCATATAATGGCATTATATTGAACCGCTCAGGCTTTAGTTGAGGTAGGAGATCTTTCGATATGAGCACAATTTGAACAAGGAATATAATATCCATTTCTATATTATATCTGAATTAAACCCTTTCAAGTAATTTTAACTGATTTGAATACAAACAATCAATTAAGAGTTGAATAGATTAAAAATGAAATATTAAAAAACTTAAATTTTTTGAATTGAAGGACTTTGTATTTAAAGAAAATTGTAATCATAAATATATAAATTTATTCAGCGATATCGATTTTTGAATTAGCGCTAGAAAAAGCAACGAAATTTCAAAAACATGCTTGAAATTCAAATGAAAATATAGAAACAGGAGGATAACAAAAAAGGAGTAAGATATGAAAATATAAAAATAATGAATGCTCAAGAAAAAAATGTGTAGTTCCAATATAAAAATACTGAAAAATCAAGAAAAGTGAAATAGATTTGCAAAAAGCAATTTTTGTTTTTGAAACTTAGTGAGCATCAAATGCCATACAAAATTAAAATGTCACGTGGAATTTTTTGGTTAGTAATAAATGCGGTGAAATGAGATAGATTGGTATTTTAGTTATATAATATCCTTGTTTTAACGATTTAAAAATAGTTTTCATTAAAAATAGTAGCCAAAATAAATTATACTGCAAACCTCTATTTTGAAGATTTTTCTAATATCGTTGGTTCGTTTTCAACGATATTTGTGGCAGATCCAGGATAAATATCGTTGGTTGAGGTAACAGTTTTTTATAGTACGTGTGTTGAAAAGTATTGAAATTTAATATTTTCTCTATATATGTACTTCACTATTTCTCAATATTATTTTTAATACAATATGCAAAGTATAATTTTCATTTCTACAGATCACAGGTAAAATATTTTTCAATGTTACTTATCTCATTTTTCTATTCTCTTATTTTTATTTTGAAATAAGATATTGTTTAAATAATTTTGTTAACTATGGACGCAAGATATTTTAATTTTTATCATTTTAAAGTCGGTATGCTGAAGGTTTGAAAACTTTGGCCGATTATTATACCATTAAGTTAAATCCCTTTCGGGTAAGCGTGACTTACTCGGTTTTATTCTCGTTATACTGGCGGAGATCAAGTGATTCAGTATAAGAGGTTGGATAAGAAGAGAAGGTATATATTTTTAGATTAATCCAGAATGCCCGCGTTGCTTATTTGAACAACACCTCCTTTCTGCGGAATTGCTCCGATTCGAGTTACTGATTAATCTCTCTAGTAATCACCCCAGGCAAAGAGCTTCACAAAGTCACCATGAAAAGCTCTCCGCGCGGGACCATTAGTATTCGAAGTCTATCATTTCGACCTAAAGTATCAATCACAAATTCTTATCATTCTCTCCTTGGTCTGCCTCTGGGTATGCTACCATTTACTTTAGCTAAATATATTTGTTCCGCTTGTCGTTCATCTTTCACTCCATCAACATGCCCAAACTATGTCGACCAATTATTTTCATTCTTGTCAAAGAGTGCTTCCTCTACAACGCATTCATCACGATTTATCTGATCACTAACTTTGTCCACTAGCGTTTTACCGCACATATTTCTCAGGAATTTCATGCCAACAGCGTTAATTTTACTCCTATAATTTTCATCGTTGGTCCAGGTTTTGCTACCGTACAGCACAGTGGATAGCAAGTACAGAATTATATATTGCTATTTTAGCTTTACTTATTATATTTTCAATTCTGGTAATGGTTGTTATTTCTCCACCGATCTTTTCGCCAGTGGTAAATAAACAACCAAGATACACGTACACGTACTTATCAGCTTGTTCTATCCTGTTATCGTCTGAGACAATGTTGCATATTGTTTTTTCACCTTTTTCTTCAAACACCATGATTTTGGTTTTATTCACATCAATTTTAAGACCCATGTTCTTCACGCTAGTTTTCAGCGTACTTAACATTCTCTGCAAGCCTTCGATTGAAACTGCTGTAACAATCGAGGGGCCTCTCACTCTCAAATCAGTGTAAACGTTAAAATTCGCCGTTCACTTTACTGACACTATTGACTTTGAATACTATGCAATGATCTGAGTTGTACCGTGTCTCTCCTTATGAGCGCTATTCACATTGACTGCTGTAGCCGCGTAAGGTGTATAAGGATCGTCTACCGTGATGCTCCTTATGAGCGCTATTTTCACTAACTGCAGTGGCCGCATGCAGTGAATAAGGAGCGTTTACCGTAACGATCCTTGTGAGCGCTATCCGAGGCACTGTTTACACTAACTGAAGTGGCCGTGTGCAATGATTCTACTTTGATTCTACCTCGTCCACCCTCTTGCTTATATACTCGCTTATTATATTATATACTATGTTTTATAATATTCAATACAGTGAACTTTTGTTGCTTCTTCGGACACCATTAAATCGAATATCGATTACAATGATTTATCCACAAATGTTTCATGAAGAAATTTTTTATATCAAACACGAAGTAAAAGTAAGGAGACCAAATGCCTATAGCACAAGGCATAAAAATGAATCCACTTTTTGGTGGCATAGCTCATGAAGCAGAGCGTACGCTGAAATGTCAACCCTCGTTTTTTTATTGGAATTTCTGCGAAGTTCTTCGGCTCCAAATTTGAATGAATTTTGAATGTAGAGCGAATTCAAAAGAAGTCAAGAATTTAGAACAACTGAAGGTTTATATGAAAAAAATCCAAAGAAATGTCCAGGAATCGGAATTTGAACATCCAAAGCAATTCAAAAAATTGGCATGGATTCGGCACGGGTTACGTTCGGGAAAATGATTTTTGGGAAAATGAACGTTCGGTAATTTGCAAAACTGACGCTACTGTGACGCACAACAATAGAAACAGTTGCCGGCCGTCGCAAGTCACGTGCTCACAACCAACTACTGTTGTGCCATGTGACGTCACGCACACTCGCTCTACGAGCACTATACGCACTATGGTGCACTAGGGCGAACTTTAAGACGCACTACTATCCTTATTTCGTACATTATTCGCGTTGCAAACACTATCTTCTTTCTTAAGGTTGCGTTCGAGTTAGGAAATACCTTATTCTCTTTCGCTTCTTCCTGCTCTTTACGTGAATATCGAGATACATTACACTCACGCTAATTCCGTATCGCCAGCATTATTTACCGTATTCTTTCCATTATTTACACTGATTCGAGAGTGAGAGGCCCCTCGGTAACAATCTTATTATCTGCAAAAGCTAACCCATGCACCTTCACTGTCCCGAGATTCATACCTTCTTCAAAGAGGGCCATTCGGGTGGAGTTCCGAAAAGCGCTTACCTCCGATTAATTTGAAAATCCGTATACCTATGTATTTTGACGTGCTGATCACGAATATGATAGTGAAAATACCCGCAAATTTGATTTTCAAGGTCAAAACCCCATAAAACGATAAAAATTTCATGTTTTTCCGTTTATTTCTGTAAATAATGAAAATTTACAAAAAAGCTTTAGACAACAGTTTTAGATCGTTTGAAAATACATATTTTATGTTTCATATGTTTTTACCCTACGACTGACCGTTTTAGAGAAAAGAAGGGAAATGTCGGTACAAAGTGTAGAATTGCTTAGGTCACACACGGCACCCATTCCAACGTGTCATGGGGGCGGGAAGGCACCCCTATGACTGGCCACATAAATAACTTAGGTTACACACGACCCCCTTTCCAACATCTCATGGGGGGGCGGGAAAACACCCCTGTGACTGGTCACAGGAATAATTTGGGTCACACACGACCTCCTTTCCAACGTGTCATGGGGGGCGGAAAGGCACCCCTATGAATGGCCACAGAAATAACTTAGGTCACACACGACCCCCTTTCCAACGTGTCATGGGGAGGGGGCGGGAAGGCACCCTTATGACTGGTCACAAAAATAACTTAGGTCACACACGACCCCCTTTCCAACGTGTCATGGGGGGCGGGAAGGCACCCTATGACTGGCCACAGAAATAACTTAGGTCACACACGACCCCCTTTCCAATGTGTCATGGGGGGCAGGAAGGCACCCTTATGACTTGCCACAGAAATAATTTAGGTCACACACGACCCCCTTTCCAACGTGTTATGGGGGGGCGGGAAGGCACCCCTATGACTGGCCACAGAAATAATTTAGGTCACACATGACCCCCTTTCCAACGTGTCATGGTGGGGGCGGGAAGGCAACCCTTTGACTGGTCACAGAAATAACGTAGGACGCATACCATCCCCATTTATTCCCCAATGTTTCGTGAAAACATATCTTTTGCCATTAACCCATTTGTTTTAGCATTAATGCCTACTTACGGTCAGTACTGGGATGGATGACCGTTCGGGAATACTGCGTGCTGTTGGCCCGTCGTGGGTGTGGTGAACACACACTTGTAGTTATTTACTACAAGAAACTATCCACCTAGAAGCACTACCCGAATCGGGTAGTGTCACGCCTACCCCAAAAAGGAAATGGCTTAATGGTATATATACACGCTTCGCCGCGGGAATATTTATCGTCTATTTTCTTGAAAACTATCAGTCGTAGGGTAAAAACATATTCAACATAAAATATGTATTTTTTAAAGATCTACAACTTTTGTTTGAAACTTTTTTGTATATTTTTTTTATTCACTGAAATAAACGGAAATACATGAAATTTTTACAGTTTTTTGGGGTTTTGACCTTGAAAATCAAATTTGCGGGTATTTTCACTATCATATTCGTGATCAGCGCGTCAAAATACATAGGTATACGGAGTTTTAAATTAATCGGAGGTAAGCGCTTTTCGGAACTTTATCCGGCCATTCTTAGACACTTGTCCATAAATATAATAAATAGCCAAGAAAACGTAATGTCTCCTTGCCATTTTGAACCACTCAATCAGTTACCCATTTACTCTCACACTCGCTTTGCTATCTGCGCATGCTTACTTCTGTCCAACTTATCAAACGCTTTTTTAGGTCAACAAACACGTAGCAATAATTTGTTTTATTTAAAAAAAAATATTTAAAAGAAGATGGATTAAATACATTAGAGTTCATTCATTTCACATCTCCATCGCTAGTCATTTTTTTCGATTATTTTTATTAGTATGAATAATAATAATAATCAACAAGTGTTGGCAGCTAATACATCCATTCACAATGTGTAGTTAGTTCTTAATGAAGCTTTTGTTGTTTCATTCTTTCTTTTTGAGATTGGTTTTTAATCTATTAATTTTGTATACATTTTGAGACCAGCAGTCACTCTGACAATAATTTAAAGCAACTTTAGCAACAATAAAACTTTCCTTAGTAACTTTCAGTATTTTGTGATTTGTTGACTTTTTTTGTTGTTTGTAAAAATTAAGTGAGTTACAAGCAAATTACAATGGACGTTATGGAATCAATTTTAAATTCAAACTGAAACTTTAATTTATAGCCTGTAAAGCTTAAAATTCACATATGTCAAAACGTGAAAATTTAAAATTGAAAATGAGCATTTTATTCATCTCTTTGGTCAAAATTCAACTATTTTGTTCAAAATTAATTTTCTTTAAGTTGAAGATTAATTATTTTAGTTGAAAATTCCATTTTTTTGTGAATTAATCTTTTTTAAGTGAAAATTTCAACTATTTGTTTGAAAATTCATGTATTTTGCTGATTATTCGTCTTTTTTATGAAAATTTATCTATCGATTCAACTAATTGGTTAAAGCTTGAACGTTTTCGTTAACCTTCGGTCCCACCACCTATTTTTTCAATCGAGATCCCTACACTGGGTCAATTTGACCCTCGCACTTTTTGATCGCGTACCATTTTATACCAATACGTCCGATTGAATTGAAAGAATTCTCAGATATACTAGAACTATTGTAAAATGCAGTGGTATATTCAAAAAATAATTTTATAATGAATTGCATATAAAAAAAAAATCCCGAAACAAATTTTTTTTGAAAAACATTTTTTACTGAAAAATTCATAATTTTTTTTAATTTTCATAATATTAAGCTGAAAATTCAGTGTACGTTATATACACAACCAAAGTTGATGTATGGGTCAATTTGACCCAGAAGTGGGACCGAGGGTTAAAAATTCATTTTTTTTCGGTTAAGACTCATCATTTTATTTGAGAATTCATCTCTTGTAGAAAATGAAACAATTTTGTTGAAAATTTATCCACAAATTTATTTACAAAACGCCTTCCCAAATTTATCTGTGAAAAAAAGAATTTGCCGCTAAAATAAAACCTTTCAAGAACAAGGAATACAAAATTGAATTATTTTAGATTTTATAACGCTGTAAAGTGAACATTCCAAATTCATCGCCCCTTCAACTATTTTTTCAAGGAATTAAACTGTGCAATTTAGTTTTGGAGTCATAGCAATCTTGAAAATCTAACCGAAAAGAGCTACGATGCAAAAACTTGTCTAAGTACAATTAAACGAAGGTGTGAAATCAAAGTTCGCCAAATAAAATGAAGAAATAATAATTAACATAATTGATTACGGGCATTGAACATTTTTTAACGTTGTTTTAAAATTCAAATCTGGAGGAAAATTTAGAAAATTTATCCAAAAAGAAACTATGAAGATTATCACAATTTGACGGGATTGAATATAGCAAAGAGTCAATCGTTGATAAATAAAATTGCGGAGATGGTTTTTAACAAAAAAATCTTTCAAATGAATTTAAGTGTTATTTGATCGAAGAAATAAGTTTAATCCCGCCAAGTTATATGTATGTATGTATATTTGAACTCTCCCTTTTACGGGTTTGAGGGCTTCCGCTCCCTGTACATATACTTACATTTCATCCTTAGTCTACCTTAACCGCTACTTATTTTCTAATGCAACACCTTACATAATAACAATCATATTAGTACTACACTTAGACTACAGACAATGAGCGATCTTCCCGGGCTTCCGTTCTCTCTTACCATCAAATGCATTTTCACCGATTTAAAAATTTTAAATTTTCACAAGTTACTTTCCTTTACACAGGATTACCCGTTTGGCTCTGCCCTGATCTCTTGCTTTCTCTTATTTCTTCCAGTTTTTTCATTCACATCACTCCCTGTCCATTACCATCCAAAATCCATCTGACACATTCATCCACACTCAACTGTCCATCTTCCTCTCCTGTACACCTCTCTGACACATGTGCCCATGACTCCACTTCATACCCACATACTCTGCACAGATTGTCCTCTTCATCCAACCAATATCTACAAGCTCTTACTCCTTCACCCATTCTAAACCGTACCACCCTATTCCATTTGTCTTCCTTTTTCATCTTTTGCAAATATTCTGGTTCCGTCACCCCTTTGACCATCATATACCATCTATTGTTCTTCGAATCCATAATCTTTCTCCATCTCTCTTCTCCTTGTCTTACTAATAGCTCTAATTCTATGTTCTGCCAATCCAGAACCCCTTCCTGTATATCACAAACACTCCTCATTTTTTTCCTTTCTTCCTCCCATTTTGAATTTTCCCAATTGCCTCTTGTCTCCTTGTTCAGAACTTCGTCCAAGCATACTTGTGCTATTCTACTCCCCTCTCCCCTTTTCAGCTTCTCTTCAAACCTCCAGGCTCTCTTAATTTGTCTGGTTACCATTTTTTCCCTTCCTAGTTCTTCCCTTATCATGTATCCTGGGCAACTCCAACTAACTCCCATTACTCATCTCAGAAATCTCTCATGTATGCTTTCCACTTTCCTATGTTCCTTCCATCCCCAAACCTCCACTCCATAACACAACACCGCCCAAACCAACGCATCAAACAACCAAACCCTCATTCTCCAATCGTCCTTGAACCTTCTCTTTCCTATACCCCATACTTGGCCCATTACTTTACTCGCACTTTCGATTCTTTTTCTCACCTGCAAATCGTTTCCCCCTCCTGACTCAAACCAAAAACCTAGGTAACAGAACTCCTCCACACTTTCCACTGTTTGTCCGTTCATCTTCCAAACGTAACCTATTTTGGTCTTTCTATTTCTGAAGCACATCACCTTGGTCTTCCCTACGTTCACCGTCAGTTCTTTTGTTCCCACGTACTCTTCGAAAATTCTTATCATTAGGTTCATCCCCTTCTCATCGTCTGCTATTAGAACTACGTCGTCCGCGTATGCTAGGGAGTATAGTTTGCTATTACCCAGGATCGTCCCCCCTTTCCCTTTCTCCTTTAGCTTCTCCTCTAGGTCTGCCAGCAGCAAATTAAAAAGTAGTGGACTCAACGGGCACCCTTGCCTTAGACCTCTTCCTGTCCAGAAAACCTCCCCTTTTTCCCCGCGTATCTTCACCCTAATCCTGGTTTCAGTAAAAATTTCCTTTATCCTCTCCACCAACCCTTCTTCTATTCCCCTCTCTTTCATTGCCTGCCATAACACTTTTCTATTTACTCAGTCAAAGGCTGCTTTGAAATCTACAAACAAAGCGATTAATTTCCCTCTTTTTCTCCCTAAGTTTCTGTTAGCCAAGTAGTTGAGTACATAAATATTGTCTATTGTCCCCATCCCTTTTCTAAATCCCGTCTGGTTGTGTGGGATACTTTGCTTCTCTTCTATCTGATTCTCTAACCTTTTTCTTAGAATTTCTGTGTATATTTTATAGCCCACTTGCATGAGAGTGATCCCTCTGTACTCTTCTACCTTCTTACCCTCTCCTTTCTTAACAAGCGGTACTACCAGCCCTGTCATCCACTCCTCCGGCCACCCTTCTCCTGTCCAGACCTTGTTGCATATCCGCCACATCACTTCCCTTATCCCTTCTCCTCCATACTTTATCGCTTCGTTCTCCATACCATCCTCTCCTGTGGCCTTGTTTCTTTTCAGTCTATCTATCGCCTCATTCACTTCTTCTCTTGTTATTTCGTTCGCTTCCTCCACTTCTCCCTGGACTGTCTTTCTATTTTCCCCTTTGATCCTTTTTTGTTCTCCCCCTAGCAGACCCTTAAAATACTCCGTCCATTCATCCATTTCTATTTCTTCATTCACGCCCTTCCTTCCTCCTCTTTCCCTGTTTATCATATCCCAGACCCTACCTTCTTTGATTGCTTTTTCTACTTCGTCCTTGTATTTCTCCTTTCCCCTTTGCTTTTTCCCTTCCAGCATCTTCTCATGTTCTCTTTTTCTCCTGTTGTACTCCACCTTCTCTATTTCTCCTTTCCTCTATTTTCTTACAGACTCTTTCATTCTCGACTCACTCTCCCTGCATTCCTCGTCCCACCAGCCTCTCTTTCCCTCTTCTCTTCCTTCTTTCGTACCTATCTCATCCCTCACCTTCTTAAACCCGCCAAGTTGTTATAATTTTCTAATATTCTTTGTAAATAATTTCTTGAAATTTTCTTCTCTAATTCAGATTCTAAAACAACATTAAATAAATTTCATGATTCTAACCTGATACTCAATTAATGTTATTTTTTTTTTCATTTTACTTGGCCGAGTTTGATTTCACAACTTCATTTAATTGTACTTGGCCAAGTTTTTGCATCGTATATGTTTTTGGTGGGGTATATAGTCTTCTGGAGAAAACTAATCGAACAGACATAGAAGCTACACAAAAAGGAGTTAGAGATTGAGTGTAAGCAATTTATTTGCATGCTCCACGCTCCTCCTTGTTCACAATTAGCGTGGTAAGCAATGTTAAGTGTCAACAACGTCGCGTCATTTCCTTCAAGAGATCACATATAGTTACTTGAACAATTCGATGCTGACATGCAGATTCTTGTACTTTCCATGCAAGTAGCATCTTGCAAATAACGTGATCAGCGAAGAGACTGAATTCTATCTCAGAAAACAAGTGTATTTTTCATCCCGCTGAAGACAATAATGGCTATGTAAGTATGTGCCGACAAACGGGGTAATTCTGGACATGCGGGGCAGATGCAGAAATTCGTAAATTGGTAGTTCAAATTACTTAAGGTGGGTGATTTTGACCAGAACCTAGAACCAGTTAAGGCTTGCGCTGATGGCCCTGTTTGGTGATACTCTGATATCAAAAACTGCTTAGTTATAACATTCATCTGCGTAAGACTTTATTTCGATTTTCAGACCTTAAATAATATCGAAAAAATTTTCTCAGAAAGAGAAAAGTTATGATTTAGCTTCAAAATTCAACCAAATGTAGAGTGAAATCAATAAAAATGTACAGTAGGTTACACAAAAATAAATTGTTTATTTTCATATTAAAAAATTGATGAGTGAATGTGCTACTTCAAAATTAAAAATACTTGGAGACTTTATTTTAAAATGTTTTTTCGGGGTATACGTAAAAGCAATGCTTCGTTGATATTTGAAAAACACAAAGTAATTTTCAATGTTGTGAACAAATTTAATAAAAAAATGCATACCTTAGCCATTTCATGCTTCTAACAATTTATTCCTTGAACAAAACTGATCATAAATTTGTCTGTAATAAATAATACGTAAGATTTTGTAATATTCTTCTTTCAACTAAATCAATTTCAAATTACTTAGAAAAATCATTCAATTTTGATACTTTATCAAATAATAAAAATTGTTTTCTTCATAAATAATTTCATGAAAAAGTTCACAACTTGACTCCTTGTCAACAACTGGAAGATCATGTTTTTTGGTACGAAATCGCCTGCCTAAATGAATAGTGATGCTGTAAATTCTGTAGTACATATATACATTCGAATTTGCAAAATATCTGCTTTCAAACGTGGTTTATTGATTCAATAGTATATTTTATTAAAAATGTAATGTTTCTTAGTGATAGTTGAATTTTTAATCAAATATTTGAATTCCCACCCGCAAATATGCATTTTCCATTAATTGATCGAATTTTCACTAAAAAAGTTCATTTTCAAACAAGAAAGATGAAATTTCAACTAAGACTTTTCTATCATAAAGAATGAACTTCCAATCAAATTCAACAGAATAATTAGTCGTTTAACAAAATAGATAAATTTTTATTCGAATAGCTGCATTTTTAACCTAAAAAAATTATTTTCAATCAAGAAGATTAATTTTCTGCTAAAAGACGAATTTTCAACAAAAGACATGAATTTTCAACTAAATAGTTAAATTTTCACCTGAAAAAAGATAAGTTGTCAACCGAAAGTGGAATCGTTACATTTTCTGTTTAACAAATTAATTTTCTATAAAAAACGAATTTTCAACCAGTTGTATCAAACCAAAAAAGACGAATTGTTTATAAAATAGTAGAATCCTCAACTGAATAGATTTAACATAGTAGTTCAAATTTCAACCAAGTATTTAATTTTTCAAGAAAGAAAGATAAGATTCAGACCAGAGAGTTTTTGCAATAAAAAATATTATATACTAATTAGATTAATTTTCTATCAAAAACGACGAATTTTAAACAAAACACACGAATTTCCGGCGTCATTGTTGAATTTTTAAGCCAAATATGATTTTTTTTAAAATAATGTTAAACAAAATAGTTTAATTTTCAACCAAATTTTGGAATCTTCAAGCTAAAAAGACGAATTTTACACAATGCAGTTGGGCTTTTATACCGACAATATTTAAATGCAATATAAAAGTTCATTTACAACCAAAATAGTTGAATTTTTAACTAAAATTATGAATCTTCAACAACAAAAAAGACGAATTTCCAACGAAATAGCTATCGTCAATCAAAACAGAATTATTTTCAACTAAATAGTTACATTTTCAATCGGAAGGGATGAATTTTTAACTGAAAAGATTGACTTTCTAACAAAAAAGATTAGTTCCCAACAAAACTTGTAATAATTGGTATTTCAACCAAAATTATTTGAATTTGAAATAAAAAAACCAATGAGTTCAACAAAAACAAACTAATTTTCAACAAAATAATAAAATTTTTCGCCCAAACAGAATAATTTTCTACATAAAAGTTACACTTTTATCAAAAAGGAGGAACTTTCAACCAAGGAGATTGATTTTTTATCAAAAAAGACCAGTTTTCATCAAAAGACATGAATCAAAAGACTAGAAAATATCAATTTTTGAATGAAAATATTAATTTTGAATTAACAAAGAAATATTTATAGTTTTATTTAAGAAATTGATTATCGATAAAAAAAAGAAAATTAATAAAATAAAAAATTATAAATTTTCAATCTAAAATGGAATAGTTGAATTTTCAGTTAAAGAAATTAATATACAACCAACAATGAATTCTTAAACAAGTAGTTTGAATTTGAACTAAGTTCCTAACAAAATAATTAAATTTTCAACCAAATAGTAGAGTTTTACCCAAACGATGTGAATTTTTGATATAAAAATATAATATTACACTTTTCAACCAAAATGAATTAACTTTCCATAAAAAAAAGTGGATTTTCTATCGGATTCTACTAATTTACTTCGCATTCAAGCGGAAAAAAAAACTAGAAAGAGGAGGATTAAGAGGAATTCTTGAAAATTTATCATTAGGAAACGTATTGAATGTCATCTAAGTTAGTAATGTTACTTTCTCTGAGGG
>CAKNXH010000752.1:726369-740229 GCA_932178445.1 Andricus quercusramuli | reverse complement strand
AAGGAGTGAGAAAAATTGTGAAGAGAGGCATCACAGAATCTATTGTTGGTTCAAAGATTTCTTGATAGATCAAAAAATATTTATTATTTAGGTCAAACTCATATCGATTGTTTTGATATTTTAATGGATCCAATCGGTATTGCTAACAATCACGTAGGTAACACTATTAAAATAATTTTTTTCCTTACCGGAACAGTCTCTTATAGTCGTAGAGAACTCTTGAACTAATACAACAAATGCATTGTATAAATTTGCACTTCTACGAACTTAATTCCCGATAATATTTATTCAAGTACGCAATTATTAAATACAACAACTATCAGGATAAGATAATTGAGAATTATGAAAAGTTATAGTTGTTACTGGTGCAAGACCTTCATCCATACCATGACCACTCTGGACAGATAGTCGATAACACTCAGGATGATGGCAAATCACCGAAAACCTAGATCTATAAGGTTTAGTTTTATGGAGAATCATGGTCTTCGATGCATGGAGTTAAGCTTTGGAGGCATCCAGCGATGATCGCGATGTTCCCGAACACAAGTTCCAAGCTTCCTGGAAAGGTTAAACGTTGTTATAACGGCCTTCGTCGGACGTCGACCCTGGGACCATGGTTTTAAGTTTTAAAGAGCCTCAGTTGATCCGTGGACTCAATTGAAGATTTTTCGAGTTCTTCTGCTACCGAAGCATGGAGGACCCTCCCATGCACAATTGACAGATGGAACGATGGTCTCGTTTGATGATTTGCAAATCTTTTTCTTCTATCTTCTAAACGGGTTCGCATAGGAGGCAAAACGTACACGCAGCCATTTCGCAATGCACCGCCATTTTGGTATCGCTCGTATGTCGTGTTTATTAGAGCCGAACGAACGCGTTCAATAAACAGCCTGAATCGCCTCATGGTATATCGACTTTCCTGCAATGCCGTGCCTGAAGAGGCGGGAGTGTTCGTGCTCATGTCGATCCCTCTCTGCAGTAGAGAAGGGAACGCGTGTAAATGTAAGGAATTCAAATTACACAGTGAACTGCCATTCCAGATTTCATTACGGCAGGGACGCTCTTACAGAGCAGCAACTGATAAGATGCATTCCCAAAATATCGTAGAAAAAGCGAGTTACCAAAAAAAAGTTTTTATGTTTAAAGTTTTTATGAAATTTGACGTATTGCTGTATTTACGATCGCACAAACTCCCTTTTTTATACTTAATATGTTCCCGAGTCGAAATTTGGAACCTACTTTGAACCTGCAGCTCCTTATTAGAACCTGCTTTGACGCTATTTAAACCTATAACCCCTTCTTTAAACTTTTAAGTTCTAAATATTGAAAGATTAGAGCCTACTTTGACGCCATTTAAATCGCTGTAACACATCTCTGAATCTAATTTGAATCTTTAGAGCCTTCATTTTTATAACTTAAGACCCTACTTTGACGTTTTAGCTAGTTCAATTCCAACACAGAATCACGGTTTGGACATAAAAATATTTTCTCTCAATTGAAAATTCTCGAAATTTGTATGTGAATATTATTCATCACGGAATATTACCCAACGTTGTCGATTATTAAGTCAATACAAACATTCTTATAAATAACTAATGAGATTTTGCTTTATGCACAGCCATGCAGGTATTTATTTATCTCCTAAAATTAATTTATAATTGGTTTCAAAGTGATTGAGAATCACAAGAAATTATAAGAATAAAATATTTTATATCGTTAGCAACAAATATTATAAATGAATTCGAAAAAATGAAGAATATGTTGGAATAGATTTAATGATCATGATAATTAGGATGTACTGATTGTTTTTACATTTTTATTAGAGTATTACGGTTAATTTATTTTTAACATGATTTCGTACAAAAATAATTTTATTCCTAGGAACAATACCACTTTTTTATTTGTTTAATTATTTTTGTCGCTAAACAATAACAATTATTGAGAGTTTTTGAAACAAGTTCAAAGATTTAGAATAATTTTAAACATTTTAGGACATTTCAAAAGATTCCAAGAAATTTCAATATATTTCAATAGATTTCAAAGGATTTTGAAGATCTGAGAGTATTTTACAAGATTCCAAGAATTTTTCCAATATTTCCGAAAATTTTGATGATTGTAGGACATTTTAAAAGATTCCCTGGGATTTCAAGGGATCTGATAATATTTCCGAAGATTTCAGTAATTTTAAGGGATTTCAAAGTGTTTCAGGAATATATGTTGATGCATTTACCTGAATCTCAAAGGATTCCGTAGGACTCCAAATATCTCCGGAAATTTCACGGGATTTTAATAAGTCTTATAATATTTTAATGAAATTACAAAGAATTTATTCACAAGAATTGAGCAATTTCCAAGGATATCACTTTGAGGAGATTTTCCAATATTTGAAGGTATATTCCCAAAGATTTTTAAGAATTTAAAATTCTTTCCAACATACCTCAATCGAAAATTCGACTTTCGATGCCTGTGGAGCGGGTGGAAAAATAGAATTTTCAACCCTAGGGAAGAGCGTGACAGATGAACACCTCCATTTGCATTGATCTGTCACTTTCTTTCCTAGGGTTGAAAATTCGATTGTCGACCCGCTCCACAGGCATCTCAAGTCGAATTTTCATCATAACGATAATCGAAAATTCGACTTGAGATGCCTGTGGAGCTGGTATATACTACTATATTTTTAATAAATATCCATAAAAACCGTGTTTTTACAAAACAATATTTGAAGTTACTACTACCCACAAAGTTATTCAAATTTTTTTTTGTTCATAAGACTTTGCATTATTTATTGATTACATCCTTAGATTTGGTGATCTACTTTTCTAGACTTGGCAACAAATTAAACAGGAAGGAACAATATCTAAAGCCTTAAGTAAAGGGTTTCGATCTTCTAAATCGTTAACAATTAGATTTGAAAAGAATCAAATCAAGCCTTTCTTCGACAGTCAATGTAAATATGCGTAAGTATTATTATGTAGGCCTTACGGTCTTCAATTAAGTAAAAGAAATAACAAACGAAATTACTGAAGGTTTGTTTTTCCTAATTTAAGATGTAGTCTCTATCTAAAAAAGCCTCTTCAATTTTTTAGGCTTTTTTCTACGATACGATGTTATATAATTGTTTTTTAAATTGAAGTCACATGCTAAAATTATTTTTAAATTTGACCATAAAACTTTTGACATATCGTTGATTCCAAAGTTGAAAATCTCTTGTTTCTTACAAGATACTAATCACAGGTATTTTTATTCTTTCACTTTTAATTTTTTTGTAAAAATTTAGAACAGTTGTTATTTATATATTATTTATCTAGATTCTTTAAAAAAGGCACGCAGTGATAGCCGAAACGTCAGCATGAGTAATAAACGAATTCTTGAGTAATTTCGTTTGTTATTTTTTTTTTACTTTATTGAAGACCGTAAGACCTACATAATAATACTCACGCATATTCTAAATCGTTGTTCAAAATATAAACTTGAGTGATTTGATAGCAACTTTGAGATAAGAAGTATAATCTTATTTTATATTCCATCCATTAACGTTTATTATTATTGCAATCGCTTTTAAAAATGTTCAGGTTATTTTAAATCATGCCAAGCTTGTCGAGAAATCTAGAGGATGCATACCCAATATTAAATAATTGAAGATATATGCAAGTAATTTAAAAAAATCAAATATCCAGAATTTTTTTTATTTTTTATAACTTCTAATTATTTGGTAATTCGGGTATCTCGTTAAAATATTTGGGAAAATATCGCAACATAAGTGGAGTGGGGGCAACCAACTTTGTTACGACTATTAACATGAAGGAGGGGTTAACAATTATCACAAAATGTGTTACGTGATTTATGGGTGGCCCCTTAAAGTATTATGCATTAAAATTAGCTTCGCACATTAACAACTTTGCTCCAGTCTACACTATGTAGTGAAAATTAATTTTAATGCGACTCAAATTTAGTGTTCATATCTTTCTTAAATAAGCCCTTGGATTCCTCTCTTTTGGTACTCACAACTAACACACCGATATTCTCTCTTCCAAATTTTTGAGAAGGAAGAATCTGAAGACCGATGGACGGGATGTTCTCTCTTTTTCAACGCGAGACGTCAGGAATTGGTCCGTAAGATGGAAGCTTGTGAGACAAGCGTGTGTGATTTGTCTTCGAAGCAGTAAGTGAACGCAAAAATGATCCACTTCGTCGAATGAACTCTCACTTCTGCCTTTATTTTTTTTCATTTATCGTAGCAAGTTAAGTGTTCTCCGATATATCAGAAAGCCTTCCTCTTTTAAGTACCGCAGAGACGAAAGTATATGTCTTATTTAGACGATTGCGGCGATCAACGACCAAGAAAGATCACGCAATGATATTTTTTGCTAAAATCAGACTTATGTACTCTGGAAAAGAAAAATTCGTCTTCGCGTGACTCAAATGCGTTCGAACATAACCCAAGGCTCTATAACTTTCTCTCAAAAATCTTAGTCAATCGTATTTACTTCAATCTGTACCTACAAAGAAATGAAAATATTTCTATAGATTGGTTATAATCATCTTCTTTGGATGGTAGTCCTCATACTCTAAACTGGTATCCAATCTTTGTCTAACTGTTAAATGAGAAAAAAGAGTATAAATGATTTTAATTTGAAGTTCTCGAAAAATGCCAGTAAGAAATTGAAAGAATTTTAGAATTGCACTGAACCGTTACATCAGAAGTTAATTCGCATATCAAACTTCCTCATTACGAGTTTGTATGGATGAGAACGTAAAAGACGTTATAAGTACGAGACCGTAATTCTACATCGCTTGGTTAATTAGAAGAATCTATTAGCATGATAAGCAGCGTGATTAATATTCAAAAGCCGAGGCGCCTTCCTCCGGATGTCGATGCGTTGCTGAAGATGTCGCGATTTTCGGCATTGTTTTCTACACCTTTTGATGTGAACCAACACGTTTTCGATTCCCCCGTAGTAAATCGTTGTCACCTTCTTGAGCGCACATTCCTTTTTGGCGCCAGCAATAAAATATTTTAAGGATAACATCCTCACGTGACAGTGAATTGTGCAATACTGTAATAAATAGTTTATGAGCAAAAATAAATTAACTGAATATTATTATATTTTTTGGTTCATTTGGTATTCTAGTTGGTACGCATTTAAAGTGTGTAATAAATTATTCAACCTAAAAATAAGTACTTGTTTTATATACTTATAGTATTTACGTGATCAGTATAAGTATTATAACGTGTAATAAATGTGCTCCGGATGCTTGCTAATTCAATAAGAGACCTAGCCAGTCAACATCATAATAAATTCAGACATTATACGTGTCTCTTATTGTGAAAGAAAGCAATGCAGGACACTTGAATGAATTCATTATCGTTCTTATACGCACTACCATTTTTGGCATTTCATTCATAAATTTGAAAGGTACTAAGGATATGTATTATTTTAAATAACAAAGAAAATTTATCTTTTGATATTGTCATATAAAATTTAAAATTCTTGAATCTACTTTTATACCAATTTTATGAAACAGTCATAGAAAAAGGTAATTGGATCGAATATTTCAAATCAGACAAGCAGTGCAACCTTCAGTTACAGATTATTTGTTTTACAAAGGAAATAAAAGGACACGTAGCTTACCATTTTGAGCAGCAAATTATTTTTGCGAACTTATAATACTTTCAATAATTTTTTTCTCAATGTATCTCCCAGGAAATTAAAAAAATGGTGTAAGTTAACAAAGCAGCAAAGAGATATTTTTTTCGAGGTATTGGATTCTCACTTTTTTTTACAAACAACGACAGACACGACAAAATGCATAAATGAATTTCACTCACACAGCCCGTATACCAAAGGGTCTTTCTACTGCGCTGCAGACGTTCTGGTTTGATTCCGCTACACATCATTCATAAGCTTAAACGTTTAAATTTATGTTTCAACGATCAGAATAATTCAGAACATTTACGTTCTCTATCCTTTCAATTTTCAATCAACATTCTTAATCTTGAAATCAAAGTTGTTCATTCTTCATTGAAACAAATTAATTCCAGATTAAATGAAATTGAATTTATTGTCAATAAAATTACCCCTCGTCACATTTTGAATGAATTTTTAAATTTACAAAATTTTTTAACTGGAAAACATTTTTGAAAATAAAAAGCTTCCTTCTATCAATAAATTTGAAACATTAAATAGGAAAAAAATCCATAACAGCAGAATCGTTGACAGTAATAACTGGTCCAAAGATCTTACTGACATTGATATCCCTCAGGAAGTTATAAATTTGATTTCTTTGAGTCCAAAATTCTCATCCAATAATTACTACATAAATTATTTGAAAGTTTAAAATTTCATTTCTTCGACAAAAACTGGTATTTACAAATTAGATCGAGATGATAAGAATGACATTTGCAACTGATGTACTCAATCAATTTTAGATTTTATTTCTCAGATTTAACTCAAAAATAAACAAAAGTTCAATAATATAATTAAGACAAATTGCATTAGAAGCTTCAAAATTGAGAACCCAGATATTATGTTTGTTAATGCGGACAAAGGTAATGTTACAGTTACTATCTCAAAAACAGGATATAATGGAAAAATGAATTCTATGCTCCAAGATAAAAATCTCTATTCTATATCTCCAAGTTTGAATATACTTCCTCTTTATAAGAAAAATGCAACAGATTAATTACAAATTTGAAAAAAAAGATTACATTAGTCACCTTGCGGCAAAGTCTTTAAGATCTTATACTTGTATTACTCCTAGGGTATTGTTTGCCTAAAATACCCAAAGACAACAACCCTTTAAGATCAATAGTTTCTGAAATAAACGGGCCCACTTATAATTGATCATAATCAATCTATAAAATTCTTAATAATATTATTGGAAAAACACCATATCACAAATCCGATAGTTTATCCTTCGTTCAAAAAATTAAACTTCAAAAAATTCCATCCAATTTCTAAAGTTTTAAGCTGTATTGAGTCGAAATAGACTGAGATTAGCAGGCTTACTATAGTTCCGATGATCGATTTTATTGATTTGGTTAAGATTAGTCTTAATTCTACCTTTTTTAAGTTCAACAATCTTACGTACAAGCAGGTTTCTGGTTTGGCCATGAGCTCACCACTTCCTCCGACAACAGCCAGTATTGTCATGGAAAACTTAATAGAATCTGAATGTCTTCTATCTTTACCTTTCTCAATTCCGTTTTATTTCAGGTATTTCGACGTCATTATCAGTGCGGTTCGCCATGATTAACTTTATTTTATTTTGGTTAAATTCAATTCCAATATTAAATTTACAATAGAAGTTGGAAATAACTCACAAATTAGATTCTTAGATACACTGATTGTCCGTATTGATGATGAACTTGAAATTGGTTGTTTCCAAAAAACAACTTTTTCAGGTAGATATTTAAATTTTAATTCCGCTCATCCTATCAATCATAAAATTGGAGTTATTACTGGTTCATTTCATAGAATGTTTAGAATTTCAGACATTATATTTAGAAGTAAAAATAATAATTTTATTAGGCGAACATTTTTGAAAAATGGTTATCCAAAATCACTTATTGAATTTGGTTTTAAAAATGTAACCCATCGTTTCTACATTTCCGAATTTTATGCAAATAAAATTAATGATAATAAGTCTAACAATTTTATTGATTTCACTGTTGTACCTTATATTAAAAACCTTTCTGAAAAAATCCAACATATCTTAAGAAGTTTCAACTTCAAAACTATTTCCAAACCAGGTAATGAATTTTCCCGTTATTTTGATAATCTCAATCACCCACTTCCTAGGGGAAGCTTTCTAGGATAGTTTATGAATTATCATGTAAATACTGCAATTCCACATACTTTGGTGAAACTGGCAGATCAATCGAAACCCGTATTACACGTGAACACATAAATTCTATCAGGAACCCTGGCACTTCACTGTTAGCAATGTTTGCAATTTTAATATATATTTAATATACATTTGTATCTTAAATCTAAAACCTAGGTATACGGAATCGCCATTAAGAGACTATGTTATTAAATTTCATATACCGCATATTGATAATTTATCAGAAAAGTCAGATATTTGCACTTTACACAAATTAAAAACAATTTTGGCTGCAATTTTCAATAAAAAATCATCAAAAATAATTTCTCCCAGATAAATATAAATTACACTGGTTTTTAGGAGAAAAGTCCAATTAAACAAATAATTATGAAACCCAACCTCCAGGCACCTGTACTCACGTTGAAATTCTAACATTCACATCCAATTTTAGAAAAAATTCCACCCGTATGTTGCAGTTTAATTGTAAGTAGGAATTTAGTCGACGAATTTAAGGTTATTACTTCCTTCTTTAATATTTGGCAGGATCTGAAGGCATAAAAGAACTTGTTGTTTTCACGCATTCTGTTTTACTGACTTCAGTACACATATACATTTATTAATTTAACAACATGATGGTATATGAAAATTAATTTATGGTATATGCAAATGACTTTACTCACATGTATATTAAATTTCGATCAGATTTTTTCAACGGTGTTCTAATCACACTGCACTTTCGGAACATTACTTAGAGCTTGGACACAAATTTGATTTTCCTCATTCTGAAACTGTCATCCGCCAAAGACTCGTTAATGATTTTGTCCTTCGTTCATAATTCAAGTTTTGTTCTATTTTGAACATTTTATAAGTGTTTGATATTATTTATTACTTTTACTATTTAAATGAGTTTTTATTTGTATGAATTGCCTTGATGATTCTTATCATCACAAAATCAGGTATGCTCTCCTTTTATTTTATTTTGATTTTTGTAGATTGTTTATCTTCGATGTAAATAATTTTTTCTTTAGCAATAAATGTTTTGACTGGTGAGGACTGACATAGCAGCCGAAACGTATCGACAAATTTTAAATTATTTTTATTTTTATTATTTTTCATAAAATCAACTTCTTATGTTTTTAAAATTCTATAAATACCAATTCAGAGAAAAATAGAAAAAAGATGGCTTTTTAAAGAAAATTGACTTTCAATATTTTCAGAAAAACTATTACCATTTTGTTCGTTTTGAAAATTTTATTAATTTTCTGTTGGATTTTGGAAAAAAAAATATCTCACCAGAGTCAGGTTTAAAAGTTATGAAGGTTCCAAATTATTATTATTTTTTTTTTGAAACCGATAAAATTCGTGTCGTTTTATTCCTTTTGAGAAATAACATATTCAAGATGCGAATGACTCAATGACTTAAACTTGCACTGTCTGCCTGATTGGAAAAGTGATTTGATCATCGGTATACGAGTACCAGGTCACTTTGAAATATAGCGACTGCCCTATACCAAAAATATTGAAAATTATAGCAAACTGTTACAAAATTATAAGATTTCGAGTGCCTTTTAGCATGAAAAAACGTTTAGGTTGGGTTGATTTTTCGATTCTTTTTTCAAGTGATGTCAAATTCATTTCGAAATACTCCATTTTTAACTAATTAAAAAATTTAAATTTTATTTTTTGAGTATAATATAAACACTGTTTCGAAATTTACTAGACAAATGGAAGGATATTGAAAGTTAATAAAATATCAGCCGTTTTTCTTGAAATAACAATTTCTTTTAAATATTAGCTCATATAGGGAAAAACTACTGCGGGAGATAATGCCGCCTGCAGTATATATTTGAAAACCCCTATACGTATTTAAAGAATCAGAAATAGAAAATTATACTTTTTGAACAAAATCATGGGGTTTACGCAAATTTTTTGTAAAATATATTGAAACTTTTTATTTTCAGAAGAATCGTCGCCATGTTTTTAGTGAATATTCGTTTTTTTTGTACAAAAAGCAGGCCTTGGAGAAGGGACTATTTGTACCGAAATTTTGGCGTTGAACCTCTAGTGTCCTAAACCGAATGAAAATAAAATAAAATTTGAATATCCTAATTAGTTAATGCATTTTAATCAATCAATCATCCTTCTCAATCACCAATGACGTCTATTTTTAGACGGGGTGAATGAGCACCGTTTACAAATCGCGACGATTGTTTCCGACAGGAAGTCTAGCCATCAAAGAGGAAACCCTGGACTGCGTCAGCAGACACAAACTCTTTTTCATTCTTTCATTCTCTTTTGCTTTCTGCTTTAGCCAGCCTTTAGTGGTCTTCTCGTGTGTGCCGTTTGACTGCATTCATACCTTTTGCATTTGCCCCTGTGACAACGTGCCGACAAAGTCATCATACGAATACGTACCTCGCATTTTCGATGCCAAGGCCCCCTCCTGTTGCTCTTTTCAAACCCGATCCCTACCTTCACCACATAATTTGCTATTCACTTACAAACCAATCTTAATGTCACACATTTTTCCAATCAAAACGAGTCAAGTACCTGGTACCGAAAACTAGGGTTGAGCTGCGCACACTTGATGCCTTGATTATGTATTTAAAACGTGTTGTTGCTTTTTCTAGATTTTTAAATTGGAGTCTAACAAAGTATAATCGGAAGAGACTGTATTCTTTACATAGAAAAAGCAAGTATCTCATTCAGAAATGCAGAATCAAGAAGAGCCGCCTTCCCCCACATGCACCACTTAGCCCTAGTTTGCGGTAGCGGTATATGCTATTCACTCATTGTCCGCAATTATGGAAATGCCTTTAGAGCATATAAAATGTATTATGTGCCTAATTGTATTTCAAGTTCTAATCTTATTGTCATTTATATTTTATACCTATAGTACGTGCTATCAATGTCATTATCTACAAAGGCAGAGACTACATGGAAGTAAGTGAGAGACCTCATGTTGCATGTTCAAAGTTAACATATATGAAAGTGACTTGGGATTCGTGTTCGCAAATCTTGCCACACCCTTCCGTGCAGCTTCCGCCCTTTGCGGTTTCAAGTTTACAGCAAATTGGAATCTATCTTGCCCTTCCTTCGTCGACTGGTAATTGGCAGGCCAATCCACTGGGCGTTTTGTTCAGCCCAGCCCCGATCCCATAATTGTGGCTGCTGTTCGCTGCTCTCATACACTGGCGAACACTCTTCTGCATGATCTTTAATTAGTGTATGGACTCTACTTTCATTAGATCAATCTTAATAACAACTAAACAACCGATTGCTTAAAATATTCTTACGACTTCAGAAAGATAGTAAAATTAAAGGTAAAAAGTAGCAGATAGATGAGTCAAGAAAAGAAAAGAAGAAACAGAAGTGGTGTGCATCCAGCGCCCTGTGATCTTGAGGCTCGTAAAGCTTCTCATTCACCTCTTTCTTCGCCTACTATTGAAACCTACTATTTGACCGAGTGTGTCGTATCGATAGTCTGTCTTTCTCTCACAACATCGACTCGAACGGACCCTGTCGATGTTTGTTTCTGATGCGATCACTGGGCCGGATAATTGCTTCGCGACTGATTGACTTTTGCGAGGCTCTCTTCTTTTGTGTAGCACTACAAGCCGCCCACTTGTCATCAACCTGACCAGCCTGACCTGCCGATTGTCATCCGCCGTACCGACCAAGTTGAGTTGGTAATAGGTATTAATTCGGAGAAGCGTCGAACCAAACACCAAGACTCGAAATTACTCAACTTGAACAAGACTCACTGCACTTTGTCATCGTTCGACTATATTTGTAATCGCTGACCCACTTCAGCAGATGGTCGATTTCCGATTCAACTGACTAGGGAACTGCAAATTAACGTTTCTTCTACCTCTAAACACCTTCGTCTTGTTTTATGACAAGCAGGGTTTGAGGGTATAATCTATAAAGAATCAAGATAGTGAAAAAAATAAGCTTTCGTTGCCACTTTTATTAGAGATAATTACTTTGTGACTTATGTAAGATGTAATAGGAAGTGCCGCAACTGCAGAAAAATTCTTCGAACAGTTCAACGACACAGATAATTGTTGAGCAATTTCGATTAATGAGTAGAAAATGGGAAACACGCAACTGTCACCAACCCCAACTATTTTCTGCTTTCCGCTTTCGTGACTACTAGTTACAAATTGATAATTAACTATAACTGCGTAACTAACGACATTTGAGAAAATAGTTGCTTCTACTAAGAAAATTGTATTGCGCCTAAAAAATGGTCTCTGCCCATATCTCCCTTTTTTCCAGCTCCCCAAAACAAAATTGCTAAGGAGATAAAATCGAGGGTCGAATCATCTGAGCCCTAAACAGGGCGGTTCGTTTTCGGTGACACCGAGATTCTATGCGCTTCCGGTTCGCGAAAGTGCCGCTTATGGGTGTGCTATTGAAAAAGAATTTCATGCCATTGAAAAATCTTTTCTTATATTTCTCGTGCGAGCAGCCAAAAGACACTCTGATTAATGCCATCGGATAAATAGTTACCTCCTGCAGCATGCAAAGGTGCCGCCTGTGAAACGAGAACCAAGATTTCGAAAGCCTTCATGGAGGTTGCGGTTGTTCGCCTCGGAACAACGTGAAGAATGGACGAGGGCGGTCTCTTCTGGCTATTATTGGTTTACGACTTTGTCGAGGGAGAAGCGTTAAACCTCCCGGTGTTCAGGTATTGAACTGTCACCAGAGCGAAAAAAAGAGAGAAAATGAGATCGGTCGAAAGGCATTTGACCAAAGGTCATGCTGAGTGAAATAACTTTATACACCGAGCAATTTTATTTCTGGCGTAACAGATGCCGTGACTGATGATTGCCACAACATGTGTATACATCCCGAATTTTCCAATTTATTTACACTTAGCCTCCACTTTACGGTACCAAGAGGTATTTTATTATTTTGAAGTTTTCAAGAATTTATAAGTACTATAATAATCATTATTATTTACTATTCAACAATAGGAAAGTACTTTTCAGAGCATAATAGAATTAAGGTACAAATTTTACCTGGAAGTTGAAGAGATTTCCTGATAATCTTTTGTTAATTTCCTAGGAAACAGTCGGAAAATTCTAGGGAATGCATCAGGAATCTTCCTGTTGTCGATCCCGGGTAAAAAAATTTTGGTATGGGATTGATCTAGGAAAACATCTGTGAAATCGTATGGGAGTGATCTCTCAGATAGTATATTGAAAGTATGGCATTTGAGACGATCCCATACTTCATGTATGTTTGAATGAAGTATAGTGGATGTATAGCCCAAATATAGCTAAAGTATAGCGATGTATAGTTGAAGTATAGGGGAAGTATTTTTGAAGTATATCTGAGAAGTATAGCTGCAGTATAGATAAAGTATATCTGATGTTCAGTCAAAGTCTGGCTAAAGTATATCTTATAAGTATAGCTCAAGTATGTGGATTATGTCTGAAGTATAGGAAAAGTATGGCGATAGGTATAGTCGTATCATTGCTGATGAGAAATAATCAGTTATCTGAAATACATGAAAATAGAGATCCAGAATCATAATGTTCATAATGTCAAAGAATATTGTTTGTAAATTCTAAAATAAGTAGAATGCAAATAAGAAAAATGTCAATTGTAACATAAATTTATTAACTTTATGAAATTTAACACTAAACATTTCACCTAAGTAACAATTTTATTGAACCTTTTTATGCTATTGATATTATGTTTAGGAATCAAAGATTCTGGATCTCTTACCAATATATATGACATAAAAGTCACATAAGTAGTTCATTGTATATCCGCTGCATATTGTATATCCTCACGAACAATATTTAAAGTATAGTTGACTCACGAAATCACTCCAAACGCGAACTTTTAACATTTTTGGAGGAGCTGTCATTTATGATATATTATGTTTTATCAGGTTGCTAGGGTATCTTTGAAGAACAAATGAGTACAATTCTATGTCCGATACTTCTGCCATACTTAAGTATAGATGTAATATATCCCATACTTCAGCTATACTTAAGTATAGATGAAGTATATCCC
>CAKNXH010000752.1:625905-726359 GCA_932178445.1 Andricus quercusramuli | reverse complement strand
CTATACTTAAGTATAGATGAAGTATATCCCATACTTCAGCTATACTTCAGCTATACTTTAGCTATACTTCAGCCATACTTCAGCTATACTTTAGATATACTTTATCGATACTATTTCAATATACTTGAAGTATGGGATCGTCTCATTTACCATACATTTTTTATACTTTGGAAAGTCAATGATTGATCACTCCCATACCTATGATTTTTACTCGGGATTCCAGGAAAATTATTGCTGGAGCAAAGTTAGTCAATTTGAAAAACAAGAATTCGAGATTAAGTAAACAAATCAAAGCAAACTTAGAAATATAAAATCTCTAATTGCCTCAAAAAATGATAATTTCAAAACCAAACTTTTTAAATTGTCCAATTTTAAATTTAAAGGTGTCAAAATAAGGCAGGCCTTCAAAGTTTGAAATTTGAAATAAAACAATTTAAAATTCAAGGTCTTAAAATTAATCTAATCAGAATCATAAGTCTTATAAATAAAATTCCGTACCACCCACAATGAAAAATTTAAAATTTGAAACATTCAAAATTGTTCAATTTGTGTAGATATATTAAGCACGAAAGAGGAGAAGCAGAACTTTTTTAACGAGTACTGAAAAAATACACGAAACGTAAAAAGGCTCTTTGGTGCATAATTTTTTGTTATAACAAGTGCATGATTTCAGACGTTTTTCGTGAAACAGACGTGATTTCTGCTAACATGAAAATTTAGGACATTTTAGAAATTTATGGTAAATTTATAAATTACCAAAATGTTGAAAAATTTTTAAAATCTTGAAAAATCTGGAAATTCTGAAAATTTTAGAGATTTACGGAAATTTAGAGTATCCAAAATTTTCGGTAATTTATGGTAAATTATGGTAATTAATCGATTATTTATGGTAAATTATGGCTTCGAGTTGTTCCAAACGCTCAAACGATCTGCTAATGCGATCAACTGATCGCTTGATAATATCCATTATTCACCTCTGACATCACTTTTTATTCCCTAGCACAGTGAAAAGTACTTTTCACTCCCTAGTGACACGCAAAGACATTGAAAGGCATTGGAAAGGGCTGACATCTTGCATGTGTTATGCAAAATTATGTGAGATTTCAAATTAAAGTATACATACATATTAAGTCAAAGAATATAACAATTAAAAAGAAAAACCCTATGTGTGTAGTTTTAAATTGGAAAGATTCAGTATTTAACGATTATTTGTAGATTCCTATACAAATATGCACGGTAATAGAAGTGTTATCAACAAATGTAGTATATTGTGAATCTGAATCATTATAAACCTACGAACTGAAATAGTGCAACTTCGTTTATCAATTGCTTCCAATTAAAATGTTGATACCAATTATACTAATAATTAGTAGTTTTCTTCTAATCAATCGTCAAATTCTACCAATTCAATTAGTGGTTATTCAATTTCGAATAGTTATTTCATTAAGAAAATATTAACTGAACTAATTTGTAGAATTTGACTACCAATTAGTAGAGAACTACTAATTATTACATAGTAGACAACTATTAATTATTAGTAAAATTACTTATTAAAGCAGTAGCTATTTTTTTTAATTTGTAGGTTTCTACTAAATCAGATTTAGAGAGACGAGAAGGAAAAAGTCATCTACTGATTTAATTAGTTAGTCGTCAACTAATTATTTCTCAAAAGTGACTTTTCTTCACTTAAATTGAATTTTAGGTTATGACATCATTTTTAATGATATTTCGTTAACTTTTTCTACCAAAAATTGTTTAAAGACTAACAATAAGTTAAATTTAAATAATATATAGGGAAAGCCAGTACGAGTTGGATAGAAAAACACTTCAAGTCAAAATGTTGATAAATGAATAGCAATTGGAAAAATTATTACATAACAAATTTAATTTAGAACAATTATTTCAAAAAGAGCAATGCAATAAAATAAATTATATCAGCCATTTGACCTATATTTCATACTTTTTTGAAACATTGAAATATTATTTAGTTCGCTGTCTTCCAGTACGACTTACATATATTTATTATGTAACAGTGACAGACATACCTACCAACTATTATAGATTGAAAAAACTGCGAATAATTGCATTTGGCTATGCAAAAACATTATTCTGATACCCGAGCCTAACCTGTCTACAATTTATTCACCTCGTATCGAATGACACTTTTCATTAAAATATGTGAAATATAATTTCAATGAAAATTAAGAGAATTATTTATCAGACAGTTGTGTAGCCAACATTTAGGAGAATTGAAGTAACCAATGAAATAATAGTGAATCAAATTTAGATCCTTAAAAAATGGTAATCTGTCAGCGAACAAAAGTTTTATCGCCATGTCAAAAATACAATTTTTTAATTTTTCAATTAAAAGATTGCAAGTGAGGGGTAAACAGGCGAATAATAAAACTTGTTATTGATATTGTTACCCATAAAAAAGTACAAGAGAAATTTTGCTTTAAAACTCAGTCACTTTTTCCCCTTATTCAGTTAGTACTGGTATTCACTTCGTACTGGTTTCTCCTGCAGATTCACAGAGTAGTCTCTGGATGTCATATTTTTATTGCGATCATCGTAATGAAATTGAAAAACTATTTTTTATCACCAATAATTTCCCTGAGGTAATATTTTCCCTAATTTGAACCAACTATTTTATTCAAAGCAAAGTTTATTCTTAATACCTCGAATAATCACACAGGTGTATGTACGCACTACGCACGATGGAACGGATCAATGGATACGATGGTGAATTTCCTCTCTGTAAAATAATATATCCGATTGTGTATTATTCTGTCCAATATAGTCTCAAATTCTATGAATGAAAGTTTCTGGGCTTCATTAAGGTGAAACTCGATGGACACAAAGCCATTGTGCACCTTGCTACCCTTCGGCGCGAGGAGGCTTCTTCATTTCCGGACTCCCCTTCGTCATCCGCAAGAAAAAACATCTCGTAGAGAAAATAAAAGCCCTTGCGAGGCGTAACAAATTTATCCCATTGAAACTTCGTTAGAGGAAGATGGAAAGGCCACTTAAAATCTAAACGTTACTTCCGAGCTCTAACTGAACATTCTTTTCATTCATTCATTCATCAACTCGAGTTTCCGGTCTTGACCATTCTGATACCTACATATTTTGCTTGTCTTTGAGATAATTTGGAGAATAAATTCTTTCAGACAAATTTAATATCACCGAAAATTGTAACTAATGAACAGAGGAGCAACTCTGTAAAAATAGAGTATATAGAAAAAGGAGAGAAAAATGCGAAATACGATCACGCATGTGATCGTGTGATCTGAGCCGTCGTATGTCATTAGCAGGTAGCTTGTTAGGTGGTCGGTTTGCGGATAATGGTTGGCATTACAACACGCGACCGTTATTAAAGCCTTTACTGGTCTCTCTCGCACTTCCAGATATTACCTCGAATCCGGACAGACAAGACATAAATCATTATTCATAATAGGCGCGTAGGATAAAAAACTTGTAACGATAGATCCACGCTACGTCAAATGGACATCGCCTTAGTCCCCGAGTCGGCTCCCATCGGAATCTTCTGCAGTTCTTCGGAAAAGGAGTCTCAAGACCTTGCAATTAGATGAAGGTGCCTCGCCAGCGAGGGTAGTATTGTGATTGGTCTTGAACTCAAACATTCCGGAACGTCCATCGTTTACTCAAAACCTGGCATCATTGATGTCCGACCACAACTTTTAACGAGTTGACATTTAGTAATAAATAGAATTGAATATACATTTTAACGAATTCTAGAACAGTGGTCGGCAAACTTTTTGCTCGCTTTTCAGGTCAGGGCAGGCTTGGCCCAAGAAATTTTTTTCGCCTCCCGGGCTTTGTTCGTCAACGGCGCTATGGTTTTCCTGCGTAGGGTTCGGTTGTATTAGCTTTTCTCGGCCGGGGTTCATTGTCAGACGGAGTACTCAATAGGAATAAGAAGTTAGCAATCAATTTTTTTTTAATTCTTATATTAGCGATTTAACAGTTTTAAATTCGGAACCTGTGGCTTTTTTGCGATTACACACATCTAAAGTTGTTCTTGGGAAGTTAAAAGTCAATGTTTTGAAATACTAAAAATGTTATTTACGGTTACTTTTAAACTAACTTAAAAAATTGACTAATATTATCAATAAATCCAATTTATTGAAGTGCGCTATTCTTCTGCTCATTTTTTCAGACCAATATTTTAAAGTAAGAAAGCCCCTTCCTTCACTCTCACTCGTGAGACACAACCATGCTGGTAAATTTCATATATAATAAAATTATGACAATGAACGACAATTGAACGACAATGCTATTCTTATGGCGGTTTATAGCGGGTTGCATACTTTTTGGTAAGGCCTGGCGTGGACACCCTGTATATATTATTAATTACAGGTACTTGCAATCATAAAACGCACAGAGTTTGAATTTCAAAGTTTCAAATTGCCAATTTGAAAACTGAACATCTTGTCTTCACATTCTCATGCGAAAAGTATGAGAAATATTTTATATTTCCCATACAAAAGTATCGAATATTAAAATTACTCAATAGAAGGCCATTGGACACTCAGTTTTTAAATTAAAAATGTTCTTACAATGAAAATTAAATTCCAAAATTAGGTATTTATCGTTAATTGATTTTTTTCTCTTAAGAAAAGATTGTAGATTGTCATGTAGTCGTAAGAATAATAAATTTTAAATTTTGTTGTTTCAAATTCCTCATTTTTCAACTAAAAATGTTTTTTTCGTATTCCTGTATGAAAAGTAATTTTATATTTTCTTTATAGGAAGATCGAATATTAAAAGAATTTCATAAGCTTACACAATGCCATTCTACGCTAATTTTGGAAATTAAAACGTTTCTAATAATGAAAATTAAATGTAAACTAAAAGTGTTATTGTTCATTGAATTTTTGGGTTTTTAGACGTTTCTTAGATTCTTTTTGATCGCAAAAATCCACAGATTTCGAATTTCAAATTTTCAAATTGCTAATTTTGAAATTTAAGAATTTTTAGTTTTGAATTTTAATCCCCGTTACTCAAACCGCTAAACAAAAGACGCATCCGTGGCGGGTTGGACCTTTATGGCGGCAGCAGGTACTGCCACGAGATTTTGACTCGACCCGCCACGGCAGCTAAGGCTGCCGCGCGGCAGTAGTTTGCCGACCACTGTTCTAGAATCAAATTTGTATTGAAGACCATATGCCTTTTATTTATTTACCTTTAAAATTGGGTTCATTAATGAGGGCCTGTTTTTATGGTTTTTATTTTATGTAGCGTGTAGGTAGAATGGAAGGAGAAGAACAATTTCAGTAAATACTAAATAGGCATTTTCCTTCAAATGTGCTAATTCGCAAATCGATGTTGACCGATTGAATTAAAGCTTAACTGGACCTAGATGGAATCCTATCAGCAGATGGTAATTTACAAAACAGGTATTTTCTCGTTTTATTGAATACTTGATGAACCAGGAGTCGAAAGCAGTTTTCTAATTTAAAGTTTAATCTTTAATTTGAAAATCATAAATATTTTTGATTTTGCTTATTTTGCTTGAGTGAAGAAATAGATGGAATAAGAAACTGTTTATCCAAAATTCGACTTTTCAACATTTTCAAAATTTAGCATAGCAAAACATTATTAGATAATAATTTACCCATAAACTACGAACGGTTAGTATGTGAATACAAATGTTACAGGACTTACTTGTTGGCGGTTATTCTGCTAATTCAGATGATATACTTTTTTTTAAGAATGGTACGAAATTTACTCAAATTGTGGGTCCAATAAAAAATAAGGAGCTTTTATGTAATTGCCACGTATAAGAAAATATTACAAAAAAGACTGAAATCTCAATGTCTTTAAAACAAATAACTTCCGAAACAAAATATTTATGTCTCATTTACAAAATTGTATATACTCTGTTTTTCGAATTTTCGCAATAATTTATTTTCAAATTCAAAATGCTATCCCTTGATGAAAAAAAAACTATAAAATATTACCATTAAATTGACTAATTATGGTTCTCTTGGAACCTATCAAAATGTTCAGACCAAATTTGAAATCATCGCCTGAGCCCTTTTGAAAAAAAAAAATCAATGTCCGTTTTAAAAAAATTATGAGATGTAGAATTTACATACAAGTTGATGGTAAGAAGTGATCGAAAGTTATTATTTTTAAATTGAATTGAATTTCATAGTTTTGTACACTCTAAAGTATGATAAAGAGCATAGTAAACAATTTTTCTTTTAAAATTCGAGTTGATCAATAACCGTACAACTAGCTTTTCATTTTATTTTAGTACTTCGCTCAAAATTAACTCAAATCACAAAATTTAGCTTTGCCAACTGCATAAATCTGAAAGAAAACTCAAGTTCTTGAGACTTGAGACGAAAGAAAGATTGTTTCATTGAAATTGGAAAATATTCAAATGTGCTCTGAAGAAGCAATAGAATCGGTTCATTTTAACTTATATACAAATTCTTCAACTCATAATTTTGGAAATACAAAAATGAACCTTTTCAAAACAGCATTCAGGCGACACATGCAAGAACCTTTGAAGTGGCATGGTTCAGTCCCATAATGTAATAAAAAATTGAGATTTGAAATTTATTTGCAATATTAACTTAAAGAATTGATGTAATTTCTTCATATTGGGCTTATGAGATGTAGGATTTCAGTACAAGTATCTGGTATGAGGCAAAAAAGTACTTAAATCCATTTATTCAAGTACATTTTTACATTTATACATTTATTCAATGTACAAATAGGGATGCAAGTACTGAAAAAGTTCCATATTATTTTTTTTCTTGAAATTTGCACAGGTGCTGATGGGATTTTTGTTTCAAGAAAGAACTGCTAAAATAGCACTAAAGTACCAAGAAAGTTCAAAATATGTCCCGTTTTTTACTTTTAGGTTTTTTTAGCACAAAATTACTGGAGAAGTCTCGCTTATTTTTTTAGCAGGACTTTTTTAGGACAAAAGTACCAGGAAAGGCCCACTCAATTGTTAAAAGAAAATTGTTATTATTTTTTAGGACTTTTAAAATTTGGAACAAAAATTAAATAAGACTTTTCCGGTACTTTTGTTCCAAAAATTATTCAGGACTTGTGTTTGATTCTGAATCAATCTATTCAAATTATTTCATTTCCTAAATAGGAAAATAAATAATCCACAAAATCACAACTTTGTGAAATTGCCAATTTCAAAATATTCTTTAAGCAATACTTGAACAAAAATGGATGTCTCTCGATAAATTAAAGTAAATATTCCGTACCTCAATTCAAAGAATTCTTAATAGCTTTCAGAGGCGACTCTGCAAATTGGAACGAATTCAATTAAAAAAT
The DNA here is from genome assembly GCA_932178445.1 of Andricus quercusramuli. NCBI lineage: Eukaryota > Metazoa > Arthropoda > Insecta > Hymenoptera > Cynipidae > Andricus > Andricus quercusramuli. The sequence continues at coordinate 719,030 of CAKNXH010000752.1, read as the reverse complement.
TCATTCAAGATCGACATGAAATATAATTTCTTATGAACCATTTAATGCATTGAAATTGGAGGATGAAAAAATTTACAAACCAAAATTAGATTTCCAAACTAGGTCCTTTCCAACTCATTAAAGACAAATATATAACAGAAGGAAAGAGGGGGAGTAAAAAATTAAAACAAATAAGTAGGACTTTTTCTGTACTTTTGTCCTAAAAAAGTTCTTCTCAAACCGTGAAAAAATTAAATCGGACATTTCCGGTATTTTTGTCCTAAGAAAGACCTGGTGGAACGGGACATATTTTGAACTCCTTTACTACTTCAGTCCTGTTTTAAGAGTATTTTTTGGGACATAAATCCCATCAGCACTTGCAGAAATATCGAAAAAATAAAATAAAATGGAACTGTTCAAGTACTTTTTTCTCTATTTGAACTTGAAAATTTTTTTAAGATAATACGTTACTTCAGTACTGATTTGTCTCACACCGAGTACTTTAGCGGGAATTTATCCGGGATATGAATGGGATCTCAATGGGACCTTTTTTTTTACTTGGGCAATCAGTGATTTGACTTTAGGAATGAAATCATCAAATCTAGTGACCTGGATGATGATCCTGTCTGAAGAAGCAAAGAAGCCAAGAAGCAAAAGAAGAGAGCCATACATTCAGATGTTTTCGGGTGCTACCACGACCCGTTGGCGATGGGAACACGTCTTCATCCCCGGTGGGTTGTCGCATTCCGAAATACTCGCGGGAGAGAGGAAGATCGACGAGATGGATTGCTCGCGATGAACCGTAGAAGATCACCCAAGATTTCCCCTTAGACGTTGGTCTTCGTTTCGTCCCCGGCCTCTTCGTCGTGTGGGTCCGAGCGTGCCGGACATAACACCGCGTCCCCGTTGGTTTTGCCGGTTCGCGACCCGACGGTTTTTCGCCGACCTCCTCTGGCGGCGAAGTCCTCTTGCCTTGCTCTGCGAGCCTGGAGTGCATTACACGCAATTAGATACCAGGGTGGCCCCGAGGTATGTCCGACAAACGGCCCTCCTCTCTTTACCTCGTCAAACTCTTCTCATCGCCCTCCACGACTTCTACAGTTCTACCACTTCGCAAGGCTTAAGGAACGCTTTCCCCACTTTTGCCCTACCACTCTTTATCTTTCAGTCTTCGTCAGCAGATTTCTGTACAGTTTACTTCTTACTTCTTACTTTGTCTCTCGATACCACAGCAGTCTCAGTGCACTCTCCCTCCCACCCTCCGACCCTCCCACATCCACTTTTCTCTCTTCCAGAGCGAACCCTGTGTAACTCGCCGCGACAATTACCATTGTTATGTACCCCCGCCCCCCTCGCCATACCGAACGACTTGACGTCCTGTGCGGTCTGACTGTTAAGTCCTCTGTCCATGCTACTTTGTTCCAATGAGCCACCACTGGAACGACTCTTCTCGAAAGAGGTTGAAAAATCATTGGGGAAGCACCCTGGCACGCACCCGCGCCCGCGACCCGAGGCGGTTTCCGGTCAATTCGCTTTGAAATCTTCCGATACTCTCACAGAGATGTCTCCTTCCTCCTTTCTTCTATAGTCTATACCCTGACTTCCATTTCGTCATCGAGGAAGTTTGTCTAGCTTCTTCTTCCTCAACAATATATATTCATCAACATATTATACCACTGAACCCAATCCCTTCCGGGGTAAGCGTAATTTCTTCCGATTCTATCCTCGTTACAATACCGTGGATTTGAGAACATATTTGTGGTAATGATGAGGCAAGGATGTTTAGAGGATGAGAAATATTTTAGATCAATCTGAGAGGGGAATGATGATTATTCAAAACATACTTGTCGCACAGAACCACTCCAACCTGGGTCGCTGATCAATCTCTCTAGCAGTCATCACAGGTGGAAAGAATCACAAAGTCATCGACACATCGTGCATGACATTTAAGAAACTCCTCAGAATACGTGACGCATTTTCACTTATTGGGGTAGTTTGTATTATGCCACTGGTTCTCAGTGCACTAAGTCCAATTGATAGAGTAAACTCTTTCCAATACATACAATTCTTTTATTCTTTTGATAAACAATTTGCAATATTATCCAAAGTAGACTTAAGTTTCCAAGACATCGTTTGTGGAAATGAAAAATTAAAAGATGCTTCGAAATCTCCATTTTAAAGACATTCGTGGGAATTATAGGTTTCATCCATTGAGTTCTTGCAACAACTTGAAAAAGAAGAACGGAGAGAAAGAGTAAGGTTATAGAGAAAGAAGGGGTGCTGCAAAAGAAGCAGTGGCACCGTTTAGAGCAGGATGCGATGGCGCGCTCGGCTCGGCTCAAAGTGTAATTACTATCGGGGTAATTAATTTAGTTGAAGAGCAAGCGTTAATTTACTCCGCGTGCCTCCGCGATCCTCACTACCTTTTAAATCGTGGGTATACACTTCATACCTATGATTTCTTTCACAGTACGTACACTCGAAGAAAAGTCTTTAATGAACCATTTATCAAAAGTTCAATGAGTATTATTTCCATTAAAGCCAGACAATTACACACAGAGTAATCCAAATTATCTTCTGGAAACTTATTTTTTATTCGAGAAAAATAGTCTATAATAAGTGTGTGTTGAAGAGTGTCAGGGGAATGAGGAACGCCTAAAACAAAAGAGCTTGGATAATAATGGGCCTGCGGTATTTTGGTGTGATCTATGACACATAATGTTTTTTTGAAGCTCTTCGCCTGGGGCAATTGCTAGAGAGATTTATCAGTCACCTGTGTTGGAGCAGTGTTGCGAAACGAATGTATTATTTGAATAAGCAACACTAAAATTCTAGATTGATCTAAAAATGTGTACCTCCTTTTATACCCTCTCCGACTATCCCCTTTCTCACTTTTCTCCTATGAATTCCTTTATTCCCGGCAGTATACCGAGGCTAGAACCGAGTGAGTTACGCTTGCCCCGAAAGGGATTTGGCTTCATGGTTTCATAATAATAAAAAGAATATTCGAGACTTTATTCGACGAGAAAAATGTTTTTGAAAGATTATAGAAATTAAATACAAAAGTAGAAAAAATTATTATGAGTCATTCTGAAAATTCATCAAGCCATTGTAGTGATTCATAAGATTAACGAAAATAGACCCACTTTCAATTGCTGTGGATTTCAGATGAGAAATCTAATAGCCAATTCGGTTATCCTGCACTGATGCACTCCAGAGCACTCCGACCTGCTCCGAAGCAGGTCGGAGGGAGAAGGAAGAAGTGAGAAGAAGTTAAGAAGGAGCAGGTCGTAGTGCTCTGGAGTGCACCAGTGCAGGATAACCGAATTCGTTATAAGGTAATTTCAAACCGAATATTTCAGGTGAAAATTGTTTATATAACAAATTTTTGTTCAGATATTTGTATTCAAACTTCCGTTGTAGATAAAATCTGCAATTCTTATTCAAACCCAATGATCAATACCCGATTTTATTTTTCGAGAGATTATATACAATTCTATTTATTTGGTTCTTATTAAAAGTATCCTATTTATCAGTCATACAGTTATTATTTGTCGAAACAAATTTTTTTTATCAAATTTTAATTTCAATAAAGACAGTGTCCACTTGTGCCGAAAAAATCCGACCATTATAGTACTGAAATTTCAGTGGAAATAGACTCTTCACCAGGTCCCGCTATTCATACCGAAAAAATCAGGCTATTCGTACTGAAATTCCCGCACACGTAGCCACGACCTATAACAAAACTCAATCAATCAAAGTAATTTTGTATTGTGGCTTTCAGCTAAATTTGTGTATAATTTTTTGAAAAGTGTTTTCAAGGATATTTTTCTATTTTGCCGGTGTTCATAGTTATTTATCGTGAAAGTGCGCATTCGCGTCCATTGCTTCGATTCGCAAAATTTACGTATTTCAAAGTACGCATGCGCCAATATTATTCTCGCACATCCGAATGGACTCAAGAATTTTTAACATCATTCAGAGGCATGAAAGATTCACTTTCGAGGTGGGTGTACCAAAAAGAATCTTTGATGGGATAAAATTTTCAGCTTTATTACAGCCAAAAAAACACGGACATATCTAACTAATTATTGTTAAGTAAACAATTTTAATACAAACTTTCTTTCTAAAGTAGGCTTCAGTATCTGTGCCCAAATTAGTTATAATTTGCAATCTGTATATATTTTTATCGATTTCAAATCAATAATTTTTAAAGTTACTCATATTTGAGGTATAGATTTAGCACTTTTAAAGTATGAGGTATAACCTTTACTTAAAGCCCTTTTCGAAACGTCCAAAACACATCAGGTTAAGTTAGGAATGTTTAAAAATTAGTAAAAATGTGACTAACTGGTCTATTCTTGCCGAATTTCGATGAACCTACGGTCACAGCCATTATTGAACATACTCGTATTTAATCATTTTGCTTGTGTATTTATCTCGGTATTTATATAATAATTTTTTAAAATAATAATATGTTATAAAACCTTGCTGAAAATGGAAATTAGTAATATTTGTAACTGATTAAAATGTAGAGGATATGATAATTAATAAGCTATTTTATTGAATGTGGTTGTCTGTTACCCAAAAAATATTTTTAGATAAAAATGAAAATAATCGGAGGCGTGTTTTTTGAAAAAACTCGATTCTTGTATTTGATAACTAAGTTCAAATATTTCATTGCGGTTAAAAGTAATATACTTTTTAAAATTCCCGTAATATACCATATCACCATAAACAATACATAAATTAAATTTACTTTGTACTTTCTTTTAAAATTGGTTCAGCCCGACACGCGGAAAGCTTCATCATTTGAAGTTGAGAAAAAGCATTTTTTAAACCACCTAAGTCTCCATGGATGTTAACGACCTGTAGAACGTCAATTTTGGATTGAAGAATGTGAAGTCTGTTTTATTGTGAAAAATTGCTGTGTCGTCTTCCACAGCTGCTCAGGCGGCGCGCCAGCGGAAAGAATCTTTTTGAATAGCATGGAAATTGCAATGTCGCCCGATTCGAATGGAGACACGAGCCTAAAGTCGCGCGAGTCCTTTTTCTATTGTGAAATTGTGATCCCTTTGAGTCTCTCATGCGACGCATGTTTTCTTAATTTTCTTATTCTACTCGACCACATTGACTCCATTTCCGACACTCACCCTCTTTGCTCTGCATAACAGAAAGGTCAAAGTTGCTTTCATTTGGATCACTAAGAATACAAACTTACAGACTGAATTTGGCGTCCCAAACGGAATATTTCAAATGATGAATTTACATCCAATAAAATGTGTCCCTGATTTCACTTAAACTAAAACAATCGAACAAAAATCCTACTGAGTACGAGGTGGATACCAGTACGAACTACGAACTGAATAACGGGAAAAAGTGACTGGGTTTTAAAGCAAAATTTGTGTAGTAATTTTTTACGAGTAGCGATATTGAAAAAGAATTTTATAACCAGTCACTTCACCAGTAACTTGCTATTTTTAAATTGAAAATTTGAAAAATTCGTTTTTGACATAGCGATTAAAATTTTGTCAGCTATTAGAGTATCATTTTTTAAGGAATTAAATTGCTTTCATTATTCTTTCACTGGTTCCTTTGATACATCATACTCTTCTCATCAACGTGTTTTTCAAATAAATAATCAAGTTCATGCCTTCTACGAACACAAATGTATATCTGAATAAAATTGCAACACGTTATAAAGACTAAAATATAGGATAAAAGGCTATAATATAATTCACACGATGACATTGCTATCTTCGAAATGAAGCTTCCAGCGTTAAAATGAATGTTCTGACTTTAATTTAATATTTAATGATATCCCCAATTTTTCAACAACCATCAATATTACGACTTCAAATTTTTTTCTGCCCACCTCGTACTGGTTTCCCTTATGAAATGAGCCTAAACAGTTATTATTTTCTACTTAAACTAAGCTGACAAATATTTCCTCGAAAATGGATAACTGTTTCTAATCAAATCTTGTTGTTTTTAACTAATGTTTTTTCGCTCCCCTGAAAAATCCAGATTTTTTTGGCTATTAAGTTTTGTACTGCCACCCTTCAATCAGAAGGTTTGGAAAGATAGTGAAAATAATGTAAATCTTCAGAAAAAAGAATTAAGATTTTTCAAAACTCTAAAAACTAAGCTATTTAAGCATTTTGAAATGCTTTAAGAAAATGAACAACATTTTCTTAAATTCCTGGGAAAATTTCAAATGATTCTTTATTTTGAAATTGCTGTGACTATAACGTGAACCGAAATTTCGGTACAAATGGCCGGATTTTTTCGGGAAAAAAAGCGGGAGCTGGAAAAGGGGCTATTTGTACCAAAATGTCGGTACAAATAGCCGGATTTTTGCGGTACACGTAGAGACTCCCTTTGAAAATTAAATTTTGAGAGAAAATTGAAAGAGATTTTAAACATTAAAAATGATTCTCTAAGATGTCGAAAAAAGTGTAATAGATTTAAAAAAGTAATTTTTCAATATTGCAAGATTACAACAGTTTAGAACAAACTCAACAAAGTTTAAGAGATATTTAGAAGCTTTGAGAAGATTTCAAAATAATTTGAAACTTGAAAAGATTAAAAAAAAATTAAAAATAGAATGTAGTTTTTTGATGATTTCAAATAAAACGTTCGAAGCTTTTTAAGAATTTTGAAAGGTTTCAAGAAAATGAACAACTTTTTTTTTAATTTCTGGGAAAATGTATAATGATTCTTTATTTTGAAAAATTGATTTTTAAAGAATATTTCAGAAGATTTCAAAAGATGTCGAAAAATGTCGAAGAAAGTCTAGAAGATTTTGAGGCAATTTTTCCAATTTTGAAGGATCTTTCAAATATTGAGATATATTTCGATTCAGTTTACATGATTCTTGATAATTTATCTCTGCCGGTAGTAATTTCATCTTTTTTGTTGGAAATATAACTGTTTGATTGAAAATTAATATGCTCTGATTGAGGGTTGAACTACTTTGTTCAAAATTCGTCTTTTTTGGGCGAATTCCACTCTGTTTGGTTTAACATAATAATAATTTCTTTAGATGAAATATTAACAATTATATTTTTATTGAAAATTCATATTTCTTGGTTGGAAATGTAACTATTTTGTTGAAAATTCATGCATTTTCTTCGAAACTCTTCATTTTTGGCACAAAATTGATCTTCTTGGTTAAAAATCAATCTGTTTTATAAAACAGAGGATTGAACTATTTTGTGGAAAATTCTTTTTTTTATAAATTCAACTGTTTTTAATTGAAAATTAAAAACTTTTTTGATTGAAACATCAACCATTGTACATTTTCCGTTGAGAATTCATATATTTTATTTAAAAATTCAGCTGCTTTTAGGAATTCATTTTTTCAATTGAAGATTTGTCATTTCAGTTGAAAATTCATCTCTTTACTTGTCATTTTCAACTCTTAGTAAAATTAAGTCTTTTTGTAAGAGTGTAGTATTTTCTGGTTCAAAATATCACTGTTTAGTTGAAAATTAATCTATTTTAATTGAAGATTCAACTATTTCATTAAAAATTCGTCTTTTTTTCGATGAGTTCAGCAGTTTTTGAATTAAAATTGAAATCTTTTTTTGTTGACAATTCAACTTTCAGGTTCAAGATGAACTTTGTTGTTCAAATTTTCATTTGGCGTATCTAACATTTTAAAATGAATGCTAGTAAATGAAAAAATGCCATTTTGGGACCACCCAGTTCAATAAAAGTTACATAATGCAAGACAGTAATATAGAAGCTTGTCCATTGTGCTTGAGAAACTTAAAAGGCACTATTCTCTGCAATTAGTCGCCGAGTTCGATTTCTAGTGGCGTAACGAATTTTTGTGCCGCTTTAGAGAAAAATGAAGGGAAAAATCAGCAGCAATAAGCGATCGGTGTGGCCCAGAATGCATGTGATAGGTACTCGGCCTACCTTGAGAATAGTGGTCATTGTAATGTGTACCATTCGGATGCTGCTTGGCACCGGTGAAGATCACTCTCCATTGTCATGAACCCAGGTTGACAATTGAGTGGCGAGACTCCTAAATATTTTACAACTGCCGACAACGTGACCCCCGTTCCTCTCTCAAACGACTGCTGCGATCCTCTCTATTTTACCTTGCCTTAACATCTGTATAATATTTCACAGACGTCCAAAAGTGCTCGTGCCTCTCTTGAACGAATCACAAAAGAATAGCTGTCGTTCCATGGCAGCACGTCGCGACGGGTAGTTTTGGCGCTACAGGTTCGCTCTTCCTCTCATTCTTCTTATTCATAATCCTCACACCCTCGCTAACATCCTAAATTCCTTTCGGGTGAGTCGTTATTACCTTTTTAATTTCTCAATTATATTTTTCACGGAAAAATGCATTCCTATTACTCAATCATGTTTCAAGTATAGGGGAAACCAGCACGAGGTGGATATCAGTACGGACTGATCACTGAATAATGGGAAAAAGTGACTGGGTTTGAAAGAAAAATTTCTAAAGCAATTTTTGATTAGTAGTAATATTGAAAACAAGTTTTATAATTAGCCTGTTCACCAGTAACTTGTTATTTTTTAATCGAAAGATTGAAAAATATATTTTTCACATGGCGATGAAAATTTTATTTTCAGACAATTCTCTCACTGGTTCCTCAGATTCAATAAACTCTTGGCTTCAAAATTGTCAAATGATTAATCTCTTAATTTTCATTGAACATATATCTTACGTGTTTTTATGAGAAGTGTCATTCGGTATAACATAACTAAATTCTTGAAAGTTTAGGCTTGGGTATCAAAATAATTGTCCTACTTTTAGGTACTTGCTTGTGCTACAACTTTGCTTGTCCTACTAACCAAACAGCTTTTAAATAAATAATGAAGTTCACGCCTTATAGTCTTACCAACAGAAGCAAATAAAATTATCCGTATCTTGTTTAGAGCTTGTATAATTTTTATAATATATTACAAATTATCGCAGTTCAAATGAGAAATGTTTTCAAATAAAAGTTTTGGACTTTTGGATTATTGTTCCACGAATTCCCATTAATGATCGGAAAGTCTTGAAGTGTGAATATTCACTTCGCACCAGAAGAATATATTCTGAATAAAATTACAACGTGTTATAAAATAGAAAATATTTTATTATTGGCTAATATAATTCAGGTGATGACATTGCTATCTGCGAAACTAATTTTATAGCTTGAGGTTAATATATGATTTTTTCCCCACTTATTATTACTATTATTATTATTACAAAGTGGGCAGGAACCTCTAAGTCCCAGAGCACAGATTTTATCTAATGTAACCTATTGTACTGCACCCTTGGGTGAAACCCCAGTGAAACAGAGGCCTATTCTCAGTAGCTTTAGCCGCATTTCTGGTACTAATTAAAGTCCCATTTCCCAGTTGTACCACTCGAGGTGCTAGGACTCCATTTTTCACTATAGATATGGTCCCGGTGTAAACAGAGGCCTATTCTTGGTAGCTTTAGCCGCGTTTCTGGCACTAATTGAAGTCCCGTTTCCCAGCCGTACTTCTCGAGATGCTAGGACTCCATTTTTCTCCGGGTACAGACATGTAAAAATTTTTCTTTACCATGGTAAATTTATCACTGTGTAAATGTAATTATATAAGTGATGAACTGTGGCTGCTTCCGACCTTATTAGAAGTAGTCGCATTTGCCTAGACGTTTAGCCAGGGGAGAGGAAAACTGCAGAAAACCGCTGCCGGGCTTTCCATAGCCGAGTTTGAAGGCAGACCTCCCGCTCGAAATGTCTTGACATCTGGACTCTTCCGGAGTCGTGATTCAGCACGCAAATAATATGCCTTTTAATAATTAACGTTCAATTATTGTTTAATAATCATGAAAAATACTTCTAATTACATACATATTTGGAATATTTGTAAACGAATAATAATATTAATATAGTAAAATTATTATTATTAATTGATTTTATTATATTATTAATTATTATTATTAATGAATATCAATATTTATTATCAAGTGATTCAATACTTTCATTTAATATAAGGAAAAAGAATAATAATAATATTCCACTCGATAAGCATTAAATAAGCATTACATTTTTGGAAGCAAATATAATTGAGGATATTGAATGCTGAAGTTTAATTGTTGTAATCTATTTCAGTTTAAGAGCTTAATAATAAATAATCAAAATTATGTTTTGAGGCATTAAAAATATATAGAAAAACTAGAGGAGAGCTTTTATTTCAAATAAATAAATTCATTTTCAAGATATATTTGCGATAAAACCACAATTTTTTAATTCAGTAACCTACTAATCTAAACAAGTTTACAACTGGACAAATCTAAATACACAACTCCATTTTTATTCGACAGATGTTTTTGCAATTTTTTGAAAGCAGGTGAACAGTTTTATTAATTCTTTTCAAATTAATAATTTTTATTAATCTGTTTAAGGCATTTTTAAAATAAAAACTGTTTTTATGGCCCGGTCATTTACAATAAACATGGCAGCGTGGTCCGATTAACATTCATTGCTCTGTATAAAGTTAATAAGACGTGGAATTCATGTGTTTTATTCCGTTTTGTATCCCATATGCATTATTTATTTCAATAGAACAATTATTTTATAATTTTGTTATTTACAACAGATGCTCCATTTGGACGACGTTGTCCCGCATCCATGGGTAGCGGTAGTTGCAGTTTTTTTTCATAAAAATAGAAACATCTTGGGATTAAAAGTTAATGTTTTGTTTCATGGGAATGTTTTGCATTAGAAAAATTACCTTTGAACTATGTAATAAGAAACAAAAGGTTTTTTAAAAATGAAAAATAGTGATAGTGAAAATGAGAACGCCTACTCTACCGACCAATGAAAAATAGAAAAATTCTGTGTGTTTTACACGCAGTGTAAGTTTTATGGCAGTTTTACCATCCAAGCATTTGTCAACCATTTTGTTAGTCGCCGCTGTCCCGATGAAGAAGCCTCATTTATTTTATTAGTTTAATATATTTTGAACTTTAATGAAGTGTAATTTTCATAATTGCGTGATGGAATAATTTTTCATCTATCAGATTATCAAATTTTCATACTATATGTATTTTGAATAATGTTGCTAACGTTATATTCTGACCAGCGAATCCTCCACCATTTTCATGTTAAAACTGTATTTTACACAATTTGTCTTTTCTTACTTAAATTTTTAAGATGTCTGTTTATAACACCGTTTTTCTAATGGAATAGATTTTTTTCTGTGACGTATTCTGCCGTCTTTTTTCTAATTATTCGCAAAGTTGGGTGTATCTTTCTTTCACGATTTCATTGAAATTAAAACATCATTTTTCGATTCTTTTTAAGAAACGGTGTTTTCCAAAAACAAGGCAATACAGTTGGATTATGAAAATTTCAAATTTCTAAAGTTTTTTTTTAATAATGCAATTTCAAATGCAACAATTTGAAATTTTACTATTTGAGAAGCTAAATCTACCATTTTATCACTTGATGTGGTTCGAAAAGAAAAGGGTTCAATGGTACTCGCTTCGCCGGTACATATTCTAAATGAAAAGGGTTCAATTTATAGGTGTTTTAAATTGTGAAAGTTAACAGTACAGTTGTCAGCTGTTCATTTCTTAAGGTTGTTTAATTTTGAATACATTCTTGAACTTTAAATTCTTTAGTTCACAAAGAAGAACATTTGAAACTCGACACTTCCATTCAATATGAGTCTATCTGCTGACAGCGCCATGTATACGACTATTCTATATGCTTATGCACAGCATCGAACTGTTGTATTTGGAATTTTCAAAATGAGGAAGTTGCAGTTTTTTAATTAAGGCAGACCGGGTTAGCGGCAACCATGGGGGCGAAGGTGCTTTCGCAAAATACGTCGTTATTCCTGAACTGTTGTAATTCTCCTTTGCACTAAATAAATCTATTTTATTTAAAAAATGATGTTATGAACACAAAATTTAAAAAATTTACGTTACAAAAGAAACATTGTGTAGAAAGCAGTTTTGACCTCAAAACCATGATAGATTTACTGGACGGAATATAACGTTTGCAATATTATTTAACATACAATTGATGGCAACAAAATTTGATATTATGATACATAAAACATTATTCCAGCACATAATTGTAAAAATTTACCTCATTCAAGTCTAAAATATGTTAAATTAAAAAAATAGTTCAGACTTCTTCTTCGGGGCAGCGGCGACCAAATAAATAGTTGACAAATGCTCTAGCCTAAAAACCAAACGCGTGTAAAACACATAGAATCATGCTATTTTTCAAATGTGCGTAAAGTATATATTCATATTTAGTTGGCAGATATAGTCCACTCCTAGCAGAATTTCAGCCAATAAGAGATTTTATCCCAGCTATAGCACTATTTTTCATGAAAATAAAACCTTTTATTTTTTCTTATTAGATACATCCGAAGGTTATTTTTACACTGTATACCATTTTTCCCACAAACCAAACCATCAAGCTTTTCAATCCTAAGATGATTCTTTTCTAAACAAAAATCTGCAGCTACCGCTGCCCCTGTATGGGGGGGGGGGGGGGCGTCATCCAGATGCAACTTTTTGAAAATAATAAAATGATGAAATAATCGTTTTATTAGAATTAATAATGTCTGCTTTCCTTGCCAAAGAACAGAGCACTAAAAGCTGGGATAATATTACTTACTCTATTTTGTTTATTCTAGATTTTACAAAAATTGTATTTCTTGGTGAGATTTAGTTATGTCCCACAATTACTTTTCAAGAATTTTAAGTGAAATATCTATGTATTTTTGACAACAAAAAATTATGGAAGGCATCACTGAATATAATGTTATCTTAATTTTATTCAGAATACTACTTTTAAAAGTAATGGGGGTTTGAAGATTTATAATGTGCTTTTTTCATATACCTCATATATTTTCGGCCATACATAACTAAACATGACCTTTCAAAAGCTGAAACGTTTGCCAGAGAGAGAAAACTACCCCTGAGAACGATATTTTGCTTCTTTCATAGTTCTTCACATAATTTTTCAAAAGTCACGTCCTAGGATGACTTTAGAAATATGGCTTAAATATATCAGAGTTTTTAATAATCTAAAGACAATTTAAAATCTGTTTTTAGGACTTCAAACCACCCTTGTAAGGAAGAATATTTACTTCTAAGGGTTGTAGCCTGGTTTGTAAAGAATATAAAATTACATCTTGTTTCTTTTCTTTATCTAGACGCAACTCTCACGACAGGGGCTTGAAATAAATCATAGAATAAAATTATATAATGCTTTATTTAACTTATTTAGAAAGAGCTGAAGACTCTTCAATAGGTGATTATTCGATTTTCAAGGGTGATTATGTTGAAAAAAGCCTTTCATAATTCTGAGATGTAATACCGATTTATTTTAAAACTCAAGTAGCTTAAGTATTGCGTCTGAAAATGAAAAGAAAGATAATATAACTTTATATTCCTTACAGAATGTAGTTATATCCTTCTAAGGGTATTACTCTACTTTGCATGAGGTAATATTACTTTTCAATAAATACCATCCTTATTTTCTGACATCACAGTAAAACAGTTAATCACTTTTCACAAAAAGACAATATTTTCTCATTTTTTCTCATAGAACATTGTAGGAATTTTCTCATTTTTCAAAGGAACTTTACCAGTACAACTTCGCAAATAAAATAGGAAATTTTTTCTTGACTATTGGTTGTTTTCCTGATAAAATAGAAAACAATATGTTTTTACATTCGTCTGAAGAAGCGTTCATTTAGTTCATGAAAAAGAAATGGATCATTCTAAATTTGCAACATTCAGTGGTTCAGGGCAAATGCCGCTAGGTGTCACAGAGCGTATTATGTCACAATAGGAATAGGCATTTTGTAAGAATTCCCAAAATAACTAAATATTTACAGAAGTCTTCATGATATTTTCCCGAAGTTTTGGAATTTAGTATTATTATATATTGCATGTAAGGAATTACCTTCATTAAAAAGACAAAATTGTCCATCCAGAGAGTTTCAATCACAGTAAGAGATGCCAAGGTGGTCCAATTAACGCAACATCCATTGCAATGGAATAGCTCGCGAGTGGCAGCAGGGTGGTTGCAATTGCTATGGAGCCGCCATATAAATTTCTCAGTATAAACTGGCTAACTGTTGAAGACTTTCTTGCGCTCGGATGTTGCTGCCTCGAAAAAGAGTCGCGAAGTTGCGCGCGCCGCGGTCTCTAAAGGGTATTAAAGGCTAAATTACTGTAAGACAGTTAGTATCTGGAAAGGCATCAGTGATTACAGTTAGGCGTTGACTTACAAGGAAGGTACTCCAGGTGTCCCTCGCCGATTTGATTCTCCCTGATATATGTTGTAGTACTCGAAAAACTAAGTGACACGTATTTTTTTTAATCTGCGGAAAAATACTTTAAGGGGGTGAAACAACCCCTCAAAGATAGGGGTCGCAAGTGTCGATTGTATAGTTTTGTAAAGAAAAACAAAATTGATTCCGACCAAACTACTGGGAAAGTTTCCTCATGATGAAAGATGACTAACGTAATTTTCTCAAAAAAAAAATTAAAATTAAGGGGGTGCACCACCCCTACATAGTTTTAAAGTTGTGCTGAAAATTGCTAAATTCACAGGAAAAAATTTGAAAAGAATACATTTTGCACTTGAGACCAAAATAAAGTTGACGTGTTTCGCAAAAAAAAATTGGTGAAAAAATTAATGCGGGTAGCTACCCCAAAACACTTTTTATTATTTGGCTATGATAATATATACTTTTCATACACAAAAAAAATTGAGAAATTATTCTTATAACGAAGGAAGTGAAGTAGAGTCCATCCAATATGAACAAAAAAATTACGCGGGGGTAAACCACCCCTACATATTTTTGAAAATGTGCTGAAAATTGCTAAATTCACAGGAAAAAATTTAAAACAATATATATTTTGCACTTGAGACAAAAATAAAGTTGACGTGTTTCGCAAAAAAAAACTTCGTGAAAAAATTAATGGGGGTAGCTACCCCTAGACACTTTTTATTTTATTTCCATGATAATATATACTTTTCATACACAAAGAAAATTGGGAAACCATTTTTATAACGAAGGAAGTAAAATAGAGTCTATCCAACATTAATGAAAAAATTGCGCAGGGGTGAACCACTCCTACATATTTTTAAAGTTGTGCTGAAAATTGCTAAATTCACAGGAAAAAATTTTAAAAATATATATTTTGCACTTGAGACCAAAATAAAGTTGACGTGTTTCGCAAAAAAAAAACTTGGTGAAAAAATTAATGGGGGTAGCTACCCCTAGACACTTGTTATTTTATTTCTATGATAATATATACTTTTCATACACAAAGAAAATTGGGAAATCATTTTTATAACGAAGGAAGTAAAATAGAGTCTATCCAACATTAATGAAAAAA
Organism: Andricus quercusramuli; assembly: GCA_932178445.1. Taxonomy (NCBI): domain Eukaryota; kingdom Metazoa; phylum Arthropoda; class Insecta; order Hymenoptera; family Cynipidae; genus Andricus; species Andricus quercusramuli. Next base: position 703,657 of record CAKNXH010000752.1, on the reverse strand, counting down.
TTGCGCAGGGTTGAACCACCCCTACATATTTTTAAAGTTGTGCTGAAAATTGCTAAATTCACAGGAAAAAATTTTAAAAATTCATATTTTGCACTTGAGACCAAAATAAAGTTGACGTGTTTCGCGAAAAAAAATTGGTAAAAAAATTAATGGGGGTAGCTACCCCAAAACACTTTTTATTTTATGTCTATGATAATATATACTTTTCATACGCAAAAAAAATTGGGAAATTGTTTTTATAACGAAGGAAGTGAAATAGAGTCCATCCAACATGAATAAAAAAATTACGTGGGGGTGAACCACCCCTACATATTTTTAAAGTTGTACTGAAAATTGCTAAATTCACAGGAAAAAATTGGAAAAAAATATATTTTGCACTTGACATGAAAATAAAAATCACTTGTTTCGCAAAAAAAATTTTTCCTGATGAATGGGGGTAGCTACCCCTAAAAACTTTCTATTTTGTGTATATGATAATACATACTTTTCATACACAAAAAAAATGGGAAATTAGTTTTATAACGAAGGAAGTAAAATAGAGCACATCCAACATGAATAAAAAATTACGCGGGGGTAAACCACCCCCCCAATTATGTAAAAAATTGCAAAATAACACTTGCATCTAGTAAGAAAAATCCGAAGAAAGTACCTGTGGCACACAGTATATCGAAGATTTATTGTTCAAACTTTGAACAATAATGATATTCGTCAAAAAAATGTTTAAAACATAATGATTTCTTAGACCACGAACATCGAATTACAGCGATATTCGTACAATCTGATATGTTACAATGTGTATGGAAAGTATATATTATCATAGACACCAACTAAAAAGCGGTTAGGGGTAGCTACCCCCATTAATTTTTTTTATTTCTTTTGGCGAAACACGTCAACTTTATTTTTGTCTACAGTGCAAAATATATATATTTTTAAAATTTCTCCTATGAATTTTGCAATTTTCAGAAAATTTATAAATATTGAGGGGTGGTTTACCACTGCGTAAGTTTTTTATTGATGTTGACTTGACTCTATTTTACTTCCTTTGTTATAAAAATAATTTCCCAATTTCTCTTGCGTATGGAAAGTATATATTATCATAGACACAAAATAAGAAGTATTTGGTGGTAGCTAACCCCATTTATTTTTTGAAATTTTTCTTGTGAAATACGTCAACTTTATTTTCGTCACAAGTGCAAAATATATTTTTTCCAAATTTTCGCCTGTGAATTCAGCAATTTTCAGCTCAACTTTAAAAATATGTAGGGGTGGTTCACCCCTGCGCAATTTTTTTTATTAATGTTGGATAGCATCTATTTTACTTCCTTCGTTATAAAAATGATTTCCCAATTTTTTTTGAGTATGGAATCTATATATTATTATGGACACAAAATAAAAAGTGTTTAAGGGTAGCTACCCCATTAATTTGTTTACAAATTTTTATTGCGAAACAGTTCAACTTTATTTTTACTCAAGTGCAAAATATATTTTTTTCGAATTTTTTCCTGTGAATTTAGCAATTTTCAGCACAACTTTAAAAATATGTAGGGGTGTTGCACCCCCACAGAATTTTTTTATTCATGTTGGATGGACTCTATTTCACTTCCTTCGTTAAAAATATAATTTCCCAATTTTGTTTGTGTATGAAAAGTATACATTATCATAGACATAAAATAAAAAGTGTCTAGGGGTAGCTACCCCCATTAATTTTTTTACCAATTTTTTTTTGCGAAACACGTCAACTTTATTTTTGTTTCAAGTGCAAAATATATTTTTTTCAAATTTTTTCCTGTGAATTTAGCAATTTTCAGCACATTTTCAAAAATATGTAGGGGTGGTTTACCCCCGCGTGATTTTTTTATTCATGTTGGATGGACTCTATTTCACTTCCTTCGTTATAAGAATAATTTCTCAATTTTTTTTGTGTATGAAAAGTATATATTATCATAGCCAAATAATAAAAAGTGTTTTGGGGTAGCTGCCCCCATTAATTTTTTCACCAATTTTTGTGTGCGAAACACGTCAAATTTATTTTGGTCTCAAGTGCAAAATATTTTTTTTTTTCAAATTTTTTCCTGTCAATTTAGCCATTTTCAGCACAACTTTAAAACTATGTAGGGGTGGTTCACCCTCTTGATTTTTTTTTTTTTTTTTTTGAGAAAATTACGTTAGTCATCTATCATCATGAGGAAACTTTCCCAGTATGTTTGGTCGAAATCAATTTTGTTTTTCTACACAAAACTATACAATCGACACTTGCGACCCCTATCTTTGAGGGGTTGTTTCACCCCCTTAAAGTGTTTTTCCGCAGATAAAAAAAAATACGTGTCACTTAGTTTTTCGAGTACTACAACATATATCAGGGAGAATCAAATCGGCGAGGGACACCTGGAGTACCTTCCTTGTTAGCAACAGTCCTCTTTGACAAACTAGAAAAATAATTTAAATACACCAAGCCTTTTTAAGCCATATGTTATCAGCTAGTTTTCACCTGGATATATGAGTCTCCGAAAATTATAACCAAATTTAGATGTCGTCCACTTTTAATACCACCACTTATACTGATGATTAAGTGCTGCGAATTAAATAAATTTTTAGAGCTTCGTAGACCCGTGAAGAAGCCCTTGGTGGGATATTCGTACGTCCTTCCGCAGATTACCGCTCATGAGATAAAAATTATTTGAATTATTGGTCTCAAATTTTGTTCGAAAACTTATTTGGCGTAGAGAATTTCTGGAAAATATTTATACTTGTTTTTGCTGAGAATAACAAATTCATATTTTCCATGAGATATTGGGAAGGGGAAAGTTCTGAGGGGAGCGGAATATAAAATGGGTGGGGATATATGGTGAGGGGCGAAAGGGGGCCGTCATAAGTAAGGGATAGTGAAATGAAATCTTCTATTGTTAATCTGAACCAGTGACGTTGTCACTGGTTGGATCATTATTTTGAGTTATCACTGGTGAACCAGTGATTTTTCGATTTTGACTGAGCTAACCAGTAAGCAACTCAACTGAAACATCGTTACTCAATGTATCAGTGACGTCCGCGTATGTCACTGTTCGCGTATTCACATTTTACGAGTTTACGTGTTGCATAATACTGTTGAAAACAAACTTCAACTAGAAATATTTGGCGAACGGCTGCAATAAGCAGGGGATGTAATATTTTTCTTTTGAAAGTGGGGAGGCCTTTAGCCACTTGGCTTTGACTTTGAACGACGCGTTGACGGAATGACAGGCCTCCCCCCAGTTAGGTGAAATATAACATTATTATTATTATACCAATAAGCTATTTCCCTTTCGGGGTAGGCGTGACTTGCTCGGTTGGAAAATAGTGAATAGGTAAATAGGTTTAAAGTAGGTAGGTATATAGGTATAAGGTATATAGGTATATAGGTGTTAGGTATAGATACTTTAGATTGATCTGGAATTCTCGTGTTATTTATTTAAATAACAAGAGAATTCCGAAACACTGCTCCGACCCAGGTTGCTGATCAATCTCTCTAGCGATCACCCCAAGTGAGGAGCCTCACAAAATTGTTATGTATGGTTCCCCACTTGGGCCCATTAGTATCCAAGGTCTTTGTTTCAGGCGTCATTCACTCTATTGTCACTCTGTTTACAAACTATTTGTCGCCACACTTTTCTGTCCTGGCATACTACTCGAGCTTTCTTCACGTCTATGCATTTTTTAATGCAAACTCTTGTGTTTCTATGGCTTCTTATCTCTCTTCAGATTAATGTCTCATTTACAGATTCTAACCATCCTTCCGGCGGTCTACCTCTGGGCATTCTGCCATTTACTTTACCTTTATACACTTGTTTGGTCAGTCGTTCATCTTTCATTCTTTTAAGATGTCCGAACAATCTTAACTGATTTCTTTCCCATATGTCAACTAGTGTCTCTCCTGTACCACATTCTTTGAGGATTGTCTCGTTTCGGACTTTGTCCATCAGTGTTTTCCCGCATATTATGCGCAGAGGTTTCATGCCGATCGCGTTGATTCTATTCTTGTTGTTTTCTTGACAGATGTCTCGCTACCGCATAGTACATTTGATACGAATATAGAATTATGTATGGCCATTTTAGCTTTTTTTGATATGTTTTTATTTGTGAGGATGGATCCTGCTCTATCGATAACCCTTTTTCTTCGTCTCAGGTACACATAGAATATCTAGTTTCCTTACGTGCATAGTTTTTCGTAGTTCTCTTGCTTCAAGATCATTCACTCCTCTAGCATTCCAAATACCCAGTCTTCATTCGTCGCCTGAAACTCGACCTTTACGTTTACCGTGTGTATACTTTTCGCCAATCAAAGTTTCAGTCCATTCCGAGGCTACTTTTTTGTTCGTATTATTCAGGTTTAGATTGTACATCCAACTACCACCTGTATGCGCGAAATTTGTTTTGCGAGTCGAAATCATGTCCAAGTTAAGCAGTGATTTGTCGTATGGTGGAGAGTCAAGTTGTAACGTCAGTCCCACCAAAACTTCTGTTACTGGGGTGGGAAGGGGGGTGAGGACATGATACCCTATTATATTGTAGCCCGTCCCTCATTTATTGTTATGAGACTAAAGTGCTATTTTCGGAAAATAATGCAAAGGTTAACATGAAAGTGAATAATGATGAGTGTCATATGTAACCAGCTGACGGACGACAACGCATACGACTGACACTGATTATCAGTGACACACTTCTGGCTATTTTTACCAGTGAGATGTCACAGGAAATCAGTGAGATTTCACTCGCTCATTTTAATAGAGGAAGATTAAGGATTGGAGAGGTATAGGCGTGGGTTGCTATCAGGAAAGGGGATGGTAGGTAGGGGTAAGAGGGAAGCGAGAGAGAAAGACAGATATGAGGGTAGAGGAGAGGGGTGATGCATATGTGAGGAACAAATGAAGAGTTGCAGTACAGAACTAGATAACCAACAAAATCGGAATTTTTCAGGGGAGCAAAATAACATTCTGTAAAATCGAAATCACCATTTAAAGATGAAACAAAACTTTACTCTTGAGCTGAAGTATTTCTGAATTAAGACCAAAAATGTATGAATAAAAAGAAATCCACTTTCGAGAAACAGAATGTGGAAGTTTACAATCTCAAAGTGACAGGAACCTAAAACTGGAATAGGCGCGGTTGCGGATAGCGATAAAAAGTGCAATTTTAAGTTTAAATCAAAAATAAGAACTTACTTCTGAGATGTTGAGTTGCTAATAGAGTAGATGTGTTTGATTAAAAAAAGTTAAACAATTGCGAGTAAATCATTCAAGAATTTGGACGTTCAAATGCCATGGGTTTATAATAATCGTATTTGGAAAGCGACTAAAAATCTATTTTTCAATTGAAAACATATAATAATAACTTGCTCTCGAGATATAGGGAAGAAATATTATGTTGTTCTGTGAAAATAAAGATTTAGTATGATGATGTCGCACTGTAAAATACGATTTTTCGCTGAAAGATGTATAAAGAGAAGAAAGGTATACGTTTATTTATAAATGAATATTAATAATTTTGAGAAATATTGATACTTTGTTCAATACTTTCTTCTTTGAGAAAGGAAGCGTTTTATTATTTTATTGTATCACAAAACTTTTAGGAAGAGAAATATGGTCAGAAAAAGGTTTAAAAAAAAGGTGAGAGGTTAGGAAATTAAAAAAAAATAAGATGACGAGACAAGTACAGTTAGCTACCTGGTTTGAATCACCAATATTTTTATTTTATTATATTAAATGTGAGATTTCAAACAAATCCTCTTAACAGAATATGTATTTGTTTTTTAAAGAATTTTTCATGCAAAAAGCCCATTTTCTGAAAAATGTTGGCTTACACTTCAAATATGGGTTGGAAGCGGGGTGAGGCAGCATGTGAGGGGAACGGGCTGTTGTTGACCGTTTTATTGGATTTTTATTAAAATACTCAATTTGAATAGAGTATAAACCCCTTTTGTGCATAGTAGGTGCATGTAGAATCATTTTCAGAATATGTCTATAATAATTATATAAGTAATTATAACAATTCCGGAAGATGGATTATTGTCAAAATGTGATGTAAAGATATTATGGATCTGTCGCTCATGAAAAAAAATCATGTTAGCTCGGGTACACTATTTGGATGTTAGCCAACATTCGCTAGTTGTACGCGCTTGTGCCAGGCGTTTAAGTGACCTGCAAATAGCTTGGCCATCTAGCATCATCGAACTGAACCGAAGCGGATAAGTTATGTTTCTTTCCGTTTCCTCAGTGCTTTCTGAGAATTGCTCGGAATCATTTCCTAAAAATTTAAATTTATTGTCTGCATTTCCAAGTGAAAAATTGTTTGTGAAATATTTGAATGGTAGTTAAAATGACAGGTTCTGTATCTGACAGTGCTGTCAAATGTAGTAAGGTAGGATTGTTAATAATATATATTCTATTCTGTTATAAAATTGGTAATTAAACTAATGATTCGATTCAACACAAGAGTATATAGATTATGTTCTTCAATCGTACTTGTGGTTTCGGATTGTAGTTTTTTTCATGAAGCTTCATCATTTCTTTATATTTCATTCATAAGATACACTTCATTACTTTTCTCTCAACGTAAGTTTGAAAACGATTTCAATGAAAGTTTCGATACAAAATTATTAAAATTATAATTGTGAAGCAAAATAATCTGAATTTCAGGGAAATGTGTACAGTGTCACTAAGTAAGATGGAATCCAGTTCACTAAATATACAATTGCAAGGGAATAATTATTTTCAAAGTAAATTCTGGAATTGGAGAGCCCCTAAAATGCGAGCGTGATATAAACCGAGGCCTAAAAATAATTCACGATTGTAATACGCGAAAGAGAGGTTTGCAATTGAGAGAGGTAGAAGCCGGCCGGCAAGTTTCTCCGTTTTTAGTTTACACTAGTAAACCGTGAGTTCCAGGCTTAAGATTAAAATTACGCTCTTCGTCTCTGAAATCTTAAAGTAGTGCAAATGTGGGAGGATACGGTAATGAAATCAATTTTCATAATTTTATTCCAAATTTAATTTCCGTCAATTGTCAAATTTCAAATAATTTACCTTTATTAATGTAAAACGGTCAGTCGCCAACTTAAGAAGTTTGGATAACTATGGATGCTTTTTAAAATTTTTATAAATATCAGGGTGAAAAGTAATAAGCAATTATAGAAACTCTAACTATCTATGGGTGAAATGCCCTTGAGTTTTTTTGCAAAATACTTTTTTGTATTCTTAAAAAAAAACATCACGTGCGTCCTATACTATGACCCAAGACAGATTTATGTGTAAACATCTTCGGTAAACGTTAACTGAAATTGAAATCTTACACAAAGCAAATAATAACTCACGCGCACGTAGGAGTATAAAAATTTATTTCTCTTGTATGTAATGTCGTGCAAAAGTTTCTGGACATCTATTTTCCAATAGGTTGACCAACCACCCTAGTTTTAATAATGATAAACTGTAGATTTTCTCTCAATTATACCATCAAAGGTGATAAAAGTACCCGTTTCATGGGCATAAATGAAAGCCAGTTTGTGATGATTTTATTAGAATAAGTTGTTTGAAAAAACGTCAAATGTTAATGTTTCCGGAAAATATCAATAAATTTGGAAATAACCAATTTTTTATTGTTTTTGGGCTAATTTTGAAGATCATTTTTTGCAAGTCTATTAGAATACTGTTCTATTAATTTGTTTTAATTCAGTTATGAAAACCTGACTTTATATCAATATCGATAAGTTCTTTAAATTAAGCTCATGTTTTGATTTCATCGAAGGAAAAATTCTAGAAATATCTTATCAAGTCACTAAAATAATTAAGAAAATTATCTTTAAAACTAGTGCAAAGGGATTAAAAATATTAATTACTTTTCGATTAATTAACAATTTTTGGAAACATTAAAATTTGTATTTTTTTTAATACATCTATAAACATTAATATATTGCTTTCAATTTAAGACCATTATCCGTATAATTTTATCCGGTTTCGTGTAGTAATTGGAAGTAAATTTAGAGTTGAACATTTTTAAAAATAGAGCGCTTTATTCATAAAGTATTGAAAAAGATAGGTCTAGAAACTTTTGCATAGTAGTGTATTACATTCTCTTATAAACTATCCAATGTAGGTATATTCTATTTCTGTAAAATTAAAAGCTATCACTTATATCCCGAAAACAATCATTTTTCACGATTTTAAGAAAAATATAATTTTTAAACAAATAATAATTGCTTGAATAATTAAGAATTAGTTGCAAAATACTTGGAAACTCGTCCCTTAACAATTAAAAATAATACTTGTTAAAAAAATCCAAAGACCGTTTTTAGTATGAATTTAATAGAAAACTATACTATTTTGCAGTTTTTGGGTCACTTTCCAAGCACAATAACAATGGCTTGAAAGAGGGGTTGTTCACGCATGCCTTAATTAGTAAATGGGTGCTCGCGCGCGCGCGCGCGCGTGTGTGTGTGTGTGTGTGTGTGTGTGTGTGTGTGTGTGTGTGTGTGACGTATGCTTTCTTTTCAACTTTATCGGTCGCCTAAAGCGGGCGAATTTTCAGTGCGAAATAAGAGAGAGAAGCGAGTGGCACGCGTACGCGATAAGCAATTTCGAGAACTCTTAGAATTTTGAAAATACTAAATTAAGCAACGTGTGTGCAAGTAGAATAATTGGCAATCAATAAACGACAATTCATTCATGTTAAATAGAAACAGTTTTCTTTGAATTAATAATCCAGATCTTTACTTTGAAATTATTGGAAATTATTCTTTGAACATGCGTTAAGAGGTTTTAATACTTGAATTCACAAAAAGTTTATAACAACTAGCTCTTTTTTCCATTTTCTTGAAAATCAAGCTTTTCCCATTTGAAACCACATGTTAATTTCAAAGGCTCGGGGGCACGAGTCAACTTTGACAAAAAAAGAAAACAAGAAAAATGTTGAGTTTATAAACTGTAAATATAAATTAAGTATTTATTTTAAAAATTGAACTACAGTTCGAATCTTAACAATAGAATAAAAATAAAATTTATTTTATAAGAAGATCATTTATCTGTTCATAATTAAATGATTTATATATATTTGCGTTAAAAATTGAACTATTTTAAATCGAAAGCCTTGGTAATTAATGAAATGTTTGCATCCGATTGAAACTTCAAAATCTTTTATCAATTTTCAAAAACATTTTGATTAATATATTTATAATTTAATGCTTTTATTCAATTTCAAATCCTATTCAAATATTATTGCATTCTAAAATACTCCATTTTTTAAGCATTCAGTTGGAAAATTTTAAATTCAAATTTTTGTTTCAATATTTAAGAATATTTGACTGTTTATTTAGAATAAGAAATCATAAAACAAACATTCAAAAACAAACTAAATAAAATTGAATTATTTAAAATAAAATAAACCTCGAATCGCTCGAAAATCAGGGTGCTGAATGTAAACTTAAAAATTTGCATTGTTTCATTTTTTCTAATTTTTAATTTGTAAATGACATTTTTCAATTTAGATTCTTCAAAAAGAAACTTATAATGACTTAATTGTACTGCCTTTAAGTTAAAATAATTTGAAAATGATATAATTTTGAACACTTACAAATTTCTCTGAAAGAACTCTGGACACGCTTTGAGGTTCGTTATATCTGTTATAATAAATTTAAAATAAGAAAGTAAAAATGAAATATTCAAAAATAAACAAATTGAAATTGAATTATTTAAAATAAAATAAGCCTCGAATCAATAAAATTTCATAGTGCTGAATGCAAACTCAAAAATTTGCATTGTTTCATTTTTCTTTAATTTTTAATTTATAAGTGATATTTTTGAATTTTAATGTTTCAATAACAATATAAAATCCTTTCATTGTAGTGTTTCAACCTAAAATTGTCTAAAAATTATATAATTTTGAACATTTAAAAAATGTATTGATTCATTCTTCAAACTATTTTATTTCCTAAAAAGCATTCTCTTCTTTGTGTACTTAGTCAAGCTTTGTTTATAAAATACCGATGCGTACCGATATCAGTTCTCTGAAAGAACACATTGTGTCGCACTTATGCTACGCATCTACATTTAGAATTAGGCTAATTATGTGTCATGAAAAAGTATATTAAAAATTGAAATTTCATTATGAAAAATTCATTATTATTACACATCTAAGTACTCAAAACTTATGAGAAAAATATTGAAAATCGTTTCTTTTTTTCAAATTAGACACAGCCTATTTTCCTCCTGTTTGTCAATAATTTACCATTGTTTAAACAATTATTATTCGTTTGAGAGGGGAGGAGAGAGAGAATTCTGTGACATGAAACACAGCGCGTGTGTCAGAGGCCTGCGTTACACTTTCTACTCGTGGTTTCATTTGAACCAGGCGCGACTTCCCATATCGAGGTCTAAGATGTTTACACCTCAATAAATATTAATATAAGAGTAAGACAAAAGTCCAGTAATCGCCAGTCCGGCATCTTAGCTTACGTTGTGATCACCAAGTCTAAAGACTGATCTTCACCAACTCGGTAATATGTTTCAAAAATCGCGGAAAATGTGAAGATTATTATTATCATCAATATTTTATATTTTTCAAAATTCTGCCTGTGAACTTCAATGTGTATAAACAACTGTGAGATTGAACTTTTCGACCGAATCCATTTCAAAGCAGGCAGGTTCTACACTTGAAGTCGCAGAATCTCTTGGGGACAAAATATGTGGTTTTTTAGAGGAAATTAGGCGATACGTATTTCTGCGATTTGTGAAAATAAAATTTTTTACAGATTTATACGTATTTGAATTCTTGGCTTTGTTTTTCTGAATTTGTACTATCATAAGAAAATACCTTGTGAGTTTAATGCGGGCTAAATAACATTTGTAGGCAGGAGAATTTTTTTTCATAAAATCGAATTTTCGCATTTTTCGTGAAAACAACGACAGATACAAAAAAATGTTGAGGAAATAGTTTGCACATTTAAAAAAGTTCTACAAAAAGTTCTCTTACGCATTTATAATATCTTGTACCATTTCCGAGAAAAATGAAAAGATTCAATTTTCATAAACAAAAAATTCTCTTCATTCCTGGCTTATGGAAATACCCTCCATTTTTGTTCAATATTCAAATATATATATATATATATATATATATATATAATATATATATATTCATATAAGGAAAACTCCATATTAGTTTTACGTGCGCTGAACCATTTTTATCATCAGAAAATTATTTTTCATAAATGCGAATTTTGAAATTTTTTTCTGAAACAATTTAAGTAACAAAATTAATGTCAAAACAAGAAATTTTTTGACTGAAAAGTTTTTATATTCAATATATTTAAATATATTTCACATTTATCCAGGTATTTTTCAAAAATGTATAAAAACATTATTTGAATCTAGGTTTAAAAAACAAAAGAAACTTCTTAAATCTTGTGTAGAGAGTAAAATTAGTGTTACAGCAGGAACCTGAGGACTCTAATGAAGAATCTGAATAAATAGATGATAAAAATCTGAAAACGTGGATCCAGGTATTACTTATTTATTTTTTAAACTGAGATTGAGACTTTTGTAACTTAAATTGTTGCAGGAAAAAATTTCAAAATTCGAATTTATGAGAAATAATTTTCTGATGATAAAAATTGTCCAGCTCGCGTAAAACTAATATGGAGTTTTCCTCATATGAACGTATATATATATATATATATATATATATTTTTTTTTTGTACTATTGAACAAAAATGGTGGGTATTTCCATAAGCCAGGAATGAAGACAATTTTTTGTTTATGAAAATTAAATTTTTTCATTTTTCTCGAAAATGGTACAAGATATTATAAATGCGTAAGAGAACTTTTTGTAGAACTATTTTAAATGTGCAAATTATTTCCGCAACATTTTTTTTGTATCTGTCGTTGTTTTCAAGAAAAATGCGAAAATGCGATTTTATGAAAAAAAATTCTCCTGCCCACAAATGTTATTTAGCCCGCTTTAAACTCACAAGGTATTTTCCTTATGATAGTACAAATTCAAAAAAAAATTGGCAAAAAATATAGGTAAGTCTGGGTTTTTTGAGAAAATCGACTTTTAACATTTTCAGAAAAACTTCCGCCATTTTTTTAATTTCAAAGATTTTTTAAATTTCCTCGCACGTTTCAAAAAACGGCAATAAACTCTTCCAGAATCTGAGAAGAAATTGTAAATATCTCAATTAGGTCAAAAGTTATACGAGTTTAAAGAAAAAATTGGTGTTTTTTTGAAAAACAAATCCAAAAAGCCTAATTTCCTGTAAAAAACAACATATTTTGTCCCCGAGAGATTCTGCGACTTCAAGTGTAGAATCTGCCTGATTTGAAATGGATTCGATTGGTTAGTTCCATATGGCGATCACTAGTCAACCTTCGTGTTGTCAATACCCTGTAATCGCCTAGCCAATAAATATAAAAAAAAGGGTTTGAAATGTTATTTCAATGATTGTTCCAAAAATTAATTTTGAATATAGGATATCATCCTCCGTATTAATAAATATTCATTTCTTTACTTATTTGTGAAAATTTGAGGCCGAGTTTTTACACCATCACGTAAGAAATCTATGATGATTTTTTTGTCTAGTCATGAGAGTGAAAAAATAGTATTTTTATTCTCTCATTCGCTTAATCGTAACACTTTAAAATAAATTTCACAGTGCTTATTAGCGTTGAAAGTCAGTTGAAATTTTTTTTGGGAAATATTTGCAAAGTTTTTTTTTTTAATTGTTATTATATAAATCTACCATTTGGCGATCACTTGAGTCCTGGCGATGACTAGGTGTTTTACTTTCGTATTAACCGTCATCACTTACACCTCCGCAAAATGACATATTACTGATATGGGGTCAAATTGATTCCAGCTGATTTTGAAAGGTTGTCATACTGATTGTATGCAAGTTTTCAAGTTGACAAAATTTACAGACGCTATATAATGTATAGAAATTAGATTCTGATTGGCTTTTTAAAATAAAAACTATTTTGAAGTCTATAAAAAAATTCTCAAAATTTAAAATTTATAAAAAAATAATTTTTCATTAAAAAATTCATAACTTCCACAATTATTAATATTTTTAGCTAAAATTTGTTTTGGGTACTAAAATTTGGTTTGATTTTGGGGTCGATCTGACCCCAAGTAAGTGATGAGGGTTAATATACAATTCTAAAGTATTTACTTCAAACATTGAATTACCGAGATGACATAATTAATAAGAGAGTGAAAGTGTCTTTCGTATTCACACTACAATGTGATTCAGTCGGCTACGTGATAAAACGCTGTAAATTACAATAACTCAAGAGTCCTTTTTCGATGTGTCTTGATAATAGGATACTTTTCAAATGCAAAACATAAACTCGAAATTCCATGTGTTTTTTTTAGGATTCTTCATCTATTTTAGACGTTGAGGAAGACGGGGAAACTTTGAAACAAATCGACGGAACTTGGAAAAGGAAGAAAAAGAAAGAAGCCTCCAGATTAAGAAGATTCTTTGAAGGAGGTATGCAAATGTTTACAGACATAAAGTTTTTATATTTTTTATTTATTTATATATATATATGTAGATTATGATAGAAATATGAAAAAAAAAATTATTACTATTTTTATTTCATAACTTTTTCCGATCTTAAAAAAACAGCTAATTATGAAATTGAAATTAAATACTTTAACTAAATTATCTACTTATCTTCCTAGGTTGGTGCAAAGAAAATCTCAACGAGAATGGAACTGAGCCGAACTCCGGGGGTAGTGAAGATCAGCAATGTGAGTGAGATTTTATAACCATAATACGATAATTCTGTACTATATGTCGATCAAACTCCTACGTGATTTCCTACCTTACCGGGAGAAGATAACATTATTTTAATACATATATTGGTCCTTATTTTTTTTAATGTTCTTCATTTGACGTAAGTAAAAATTAAAGATTATATTTTAATAAATCGAAGTTGACTCAAATGAATAAATGATTGAAATTGAATTAGTCGGGAGTAGTAAGGAGTTCCTACAACAGATCGCTCCACCTTCCCATCAGAGTAAGACTCTTTTTATGGAGATTTCTACTATGTCCCTTCTTCTCTATGGATTTTTCAAAATTGTTTACAATTTTTGAATTAATTATAAGACAAAGAACCCTAAATCTATTCAAATCTATTATAACAAAAGACATTTAACATTCATTTCTAATACGGAAAGAACATTTTCCAAGAATTATTATAATAATTTCTAAGATAGTATTAACAGTTATTGATATTTGATAATTTGATATTTCGTTTATAGCAAAAGAAAATATGTCAGTGCCTACTTTTTTTTTAATACCGATAGTTACACATTTAGACTTACAGCTGAGTTAAGTTAAATTGGAATCCTGGAAAAGATTTCTAGATTTTACTGATAAAAGCAAAATATTAGTGAAGATGAAGGTTTTTTGATTAGTTCCTGCGTGAAAGTCAACTCGATTTAAACTCCATTTCAAACTGCAAGAGAAATTTTATCATATGTTTCGTCAAGACGGGATTTCGCTCTCAATTTCAAAAACTGTCAGCTATGAAATTGAATATTTCTACTACAATATTTAACCTGGATTTACATTAGTATATATGACATGAACCTGAAACTTGAATCATACTCCAGTACTCCGGGAATGTCAGAGAAATTTCTTTGGGAATAAAAAAATTATAATTGAAATAAGGTAAGTGACCCAGCATAATAAGAAGAAATATAAGTAGCCAACAAGCATATTTTTCGGTCATTTATAAAACAGAAAAAAATTGTTTCTCTGAGAGAATACATCAAAATAACTGTAATGCCAATTATTTCCATGAAAAAAGCTCAAATTCGTGGGATTACTAAATAGTATATAACGAAGGGTGGGAGAGTTAACGTAGAATGTTAAATCACACAAGAAAAGTATAAATGTGAATGATAATGTTTTTAAATGTTTGAAAAAATGAAAATTAGTGATTTTATTTTACAAGTAAAGCACTTACGTCAATACTCCAAACGTTTCCCCCTACTTCCCTATTTTCACCACTTTTCTCCTTTTTTAATGAATTCCTCTTTTTCCGCCTGTTTAAAAAAAAAGTCCTAATTTTCTTATTTTTCACTTGAATTCGAACTGAATTAAAAGAACCCAATAAGAAAATCCACCTATATTTCGTTAAAAGTTAATGTTTTTTTATTGAAAAATCCACTATTATATTTTTGGTTAAGAATTGATCACTGTTGGTAACAAATGATACTATTTGATTTGAGATTTAACTATTTTGTAGCAAAAATCTTGTTTTACAATTATGTTTTTTACTTCGAGTTTTTTAAAACTTTCAAAGATAGCAGTGCCATCAGATGAATTATATTAGTAATTTCTCCTACATTTTATACTTTTTTCAAAAGTTGCAATTTTATTCATATGCTTTCCCTCTGGTATGAAGTGAACATTCACATTTTAGGCCTTTAGGATCAGTTGTAGTATTCTAAATTTGTTGTTCAAAAACATTTTTTTAATTATGCAGTGATTATTTTTCAATATATTATAGAAATTGCACGATTTCAAAACTGTGTCGAGTTGAACATGCAATCATGAGAGTCATTGCTATCAACAATCACAGACAAAAAAACTACGAATTAGGTATTTTCACTTCATAATCAGCTAACTTCACTTCGCTAGCTGCTGAGGGGGAAACAATGGGTCAAAGGCATGGGATTCGGTCCATATTTGCCCTATTTTGTTAATATCTTCGTAAAAACTAATTTTTTCTATATAAATGTATTTGAAAAATAGTTTTTATTTTTTGAGAACTATTCAATGACATAATAAAGTAGTAATAATTATAATTATAATAATTATTATTCATTATGAATATATTACCAAAATAAAGTTTTGTCCCATGCATTTGATCTATTGTTTTCCCCTCAGCACTCAACGAAGTGAAGTTAGCTGATGGTTGAACTGAAAATACCTAATAATTTGATTTGCTTGTGTTTGTAAAACGTTTGTATCTGCTTATTTATTTCAAAGTTGATTCCCGAGCTTAACCTGTCAACAATGTACTATCCTCGTACAAAATGTCACTTCTTATGAAAATATGTGAAATACATTTGTGATGAAAACTAATAGAATGAATTATCAGACAGTTTTGAAGCCAAGAATTTGAAGAATTGAAGGAACCTGTAAGAGAATAGTGAAAGCAATTTAATTCCTTAAAAAATGGCAATCTGTCAGTGGACGATATTTCCACCACCATTTCAGAAACATATTTTTTAATTTTTCCATTATAATTTGAAAATTAACTTTTTTTCTAATGAAAATTCTTACTTTCGGGTTAAAAATACAACTCTTTTGAAGAAAATTGGGGTTTCGGCTCAAAAATTCTTTGGTGGAAGAGCTATTTCTAGCTTGAAAATTCAAATTTCTTCTCAAAAATTTGTCATTTTGGCTTGAAGAATATATATAAATATGTATATGTATATATAGGTATATATATGTATATATTATATTAATACTATTTGGTTGAAGATTCAACCATTCTGATAAGAATTTAATATATTTGGACTTGAAATCTTAAGCATTTCATATTGAAATAATTATGGTACCTTAGGGTGGTTCTTATTTATACTTGGTGCAATTTTTTTCTTAGAATTTCTTTGCTCTGACACCCCCCCCCCCCTCCCACGAGTTTTGTTCCAATACCCAACAAATATTTTCTTTGAGAGAAATCGGTTAATATTTAGGATTCGTGCAAAGACCATGAAGTTTCTCTTTGATTTAACATGGGGAAAAGCCAGAATTTTGTAAACCATTTATTTGAACGCGATAATGTGTTACGAATAATTTCGCTTTTCAGTATATTGTTCAGAATTCATCAGAGAATATAAATCAATCATTACTTTTGAGGGTGAATGACTTTTAGTCACTCTTATGGGCCCCCAAAGAACCCAGGAAACAAAAATCCATTCGCTTTCTCTGAATCGGTTTCGAAGTCGTTTCAATAGCGTATCTGTCACTGGAATACCAGATTGCCGCCGATTGGTCTTTAACAGAATGTTACTCGTCATTATTCTTTTAATAGACTTATAAGCCACGAAAACCTTCACATTCTCTAGAACTAAAATAGCAAAAGGAATCTAGTAGCCCTGCGTACGATTTCTCTTAATCTATCAATAATTTATAAATTTTAAGAATCAGGTAAAGTATGGCCATTGTAGTCCATTTCAAGCAAAGTCATATTAAATTGGTTTACCTCTTTTTGAATGAGATTGATTTTTTCAGATGAGGCTGCCATATTTCACATGATTCTTAAAATGTATAAATTATTGATAGATTAAGAGAAATCATACGCAAGGCTGATTTGAATTAGCGGTATACTTCTCGCTGATTCAAATTTAGAGAGTACTAAATTCCTTTTGCTATTTTAGTTTGCAATGTACTACAATGTACTTTGCAGATTCGAAACCATTCGAGAAACTGACAGATTCACATAGTCGCAAACTAATACAGTTTTAAAAATCTCAATCTGGAAATGACAGATATGCAATTCACGGAGTCGCCTTTTCAACCGGTTCTTTTTCCCTGGGAAACCCCCATAAGTGTCAAATTTGAATTTTACGTAATATTGCGGTTCATTAATGCTTTTTGAAAGTTTTTCTCATGAATAATGATTAATTGGTAACGTGAGATTAACCAGTCATTTTCTAACTAATTTTCAATTGTTTAAACTGTTTTAATTTGTTTAGAAATTTTTTTTTGTAGGTAAGACGCGAAATAAACATATTTTCTATAGACGTTATGAGTACTTTGATCAATGATAACAATAAAATAATTTGTTTGAATAATTTTACAATTATTTGAATTATACTTGTTTTTTCAATTCAGTTACTCACACAAAGGATCTAACATCACATATATTATACAATTTGAATTAGTGTTTGTTCAAATACATAGTTTACCTAAAAAAAAAAAAACAAGAGGAAAATTTTATCCGACCAAATTTCCGACAGATTTTAATATTTCTAAGTACTAATTTGTTTTTTTAAGAGTACTTGTGAATGTTTAAACAAATTCAAATAAGATTATTAGGACTATTCAATTTCTTTGAATTTAATATAATATAAATATATTTGTAAAATAATTTGAATGAATAATGTTATTCTGAAAATTGATTAAAGGACTCATAACGTTTAGAAAAAACGTTCATTTCGCGACATACCACAAAAGCAAATGTTGAAACAAACTGAAATTGTTCAAGCAATTGAAAATTAATTAACATATGAATGAGTACCTTAATTTTATTCAAAATAATTTATTTCCCTATTATTCCCTTGCTTTCGTTGACTGCTAGGAATCAATAATGTTAGGGGAAACCACCCTACAGTAGATAACGGTTGACAGTAAATAATCTTAATCAACTGGAAAACTGAAAAAAAGTTTATTATTTTTATTTAGTATAACATTTCAGCATTAATACTATATTTTCTGACGAAGTTTGATTGAAATATTATTATCATTGAAAAACGTGTGAAAACAAAACATTAATTTTTAACCCGTAAAAAATTTCGTCTCTTCATTAATCATACTTTTTACCTAAATGGAACATTCTAGTGGCATGTTTATAAGTTAGAATTAAAATTTGAAGTTTAATGAACAATATTTATTGATACGAAGCATTCTTTCTTTCTTATTTATAAATATTTGAAGACTTTTTAAACGACATTACATCTTCTAAGAGTAGATAACCAAGCAGATAATCGAAAAATTTCGCTGTCAAAATTGGCAGCACTGCGAATGTCTCGCTGTTGTTTCAAGTTGAAGGTTGCATTTTCTTGTTTATTTGGTTTCATGAAGTTTTTGAATTTGAGTTTTTGCAAATAATAAAGCAAAATATAGCGCAAATTTGCAGTTAATAAAACGCCCAGGAATTTTAGTTGTGTATAGAAGTCACTCGTAAAAGATATCATTTTTAGGACTGAGGTGTGTACAAATTTTGCTCTTCTCTGACATCAAAAGTGAGGTTAAATGGTATGGAGATTATGAACGTCTTGTGCCAATCATAAAAATCTCACGGAATATCAGAGATAAAAAAATTTCAAAAATGATTAAGGCTTTTATGATTTGTGTGAAATAATAATAGTTTCAACTATTATTTACTCAATGAATTAATTTTAATTGCGAATGTACTAATGATAAATTATAATCATGAAGAAATGAGTATTCTTTCATGCCCAGGAGCAATACCAGAAACGATTGCCTTCTGATGGATAGAAGAATCGAAATTGAACCCTTTACCGAGTCTAATTAAAATGCTTAGTATAGTTAATTCACTAATTTCGTGATTTTTTTTCTATAAGAATATTCAATTGAATATGTGAGCTTTATTTAATAATCAAAGCCTTTCTTTATTTTTGGAAACTGATGCAGTTAAATGCTGTTGAATTTTGTCCTATGTACTGTAGGGTGGCTTCCCCTAATCATCATTTTCTTTCCGGTGGAGCAATTAGGATCACGAAAAGGTCACATCACATTTCCATTCTACGACCTTTTCCTTTTTTCACCCTTACGACTTCTCCTGCGACTTGATAGAAGAAGATTTGATCTCTTTCTCTCTCTCTCTCTCTCTCTCTGTCTCTCCTTTCTAATATTATATTCCCCTTTTCCGTAGTATTTGCCGAGGGCGACTCTGCGCTATTTATTTGCTCTGGACCGACCTTATCCACCGAAAACGACTTCCTCTGTGCCATTAATTTCCACCTGGATGGCACAATTATCTCAGCGGCAGATCGGCGGATAAACATGAAAAAAATCCATATCTGTTATACCAAAATTTCACGTTCACACTCTTTTCTAACGAAGAAAAAAGGATAGGGTGATGTGAAAATCGATTGGATTTTTTTTAAAAGTTTCATGCATATCTCCCCCCTTCCCAATTTGCTTGAAAGAAAAAAAATTCGTTTCTTTACATTCTGATCAAAATGAGAATCCAAAAAAATCGGGCACGATGGTGTCTGTTCGACGTTGTCGTCGTTGTTCTCGTCGTCATCGTTGTCGTTTATATACGCTATTTTGGATGAAAATTCTAGAATGTAGAGCATTTTCAAAATTTTTGAGACCATTTGTTTATAAGATTTGATAATTCAAAGTACGGCTATTCGTAGTACTCGAAAATTCGAACTATTTATCTGTACGACTTTTTTTGATTTTCGAAAGCCTACAAGATTCTCATAACAACTTTTTGAATTTTCTTGAAAAACCGAAAATTTAAACTTTGATTGCACGAAAAATTCAATTTCGCGGTCTGTGTACAAATTTGTTATTAATAATTTTCAGACAGCACGACTAGATTTTCTTTCAGTCGTAAAAAGAAGATTCAAAATAAAAAGAATTTAATTTTTGGAAAAAGGACACAAGGGACGAAAAAAAATGAAAAGACAAAAGTTGGTCAACCAAAAAATATCTACAAATTTGTTATGAACTCTTGTTATAAGAATATATTAAAAATAAAGAAAAAAACTTGTTGGAAAAAGAACACAAGCTACAATAACATTTTATTTAACAAAATTTTTCGCCTTAATTATACAAATTTGTTAAGAACCATTTTACGCTAGAATGCATATTTTTATTTGAAATCGTAAAAAATCACATTGAAAATAATGAAATCAAATTGTTGGAAAACGCCACAAGTTGCAATAAAATGTTCAGTAACAAAATTGTTTTTGTGTAGGATGCGCACTTTTTTTTATAAAAACAAGACAATGAAAATACGTATGTTTCAATACCAATGTTTAATATGAATTGTAATAATATAAGTTTATTGAAGTGATACATTTTTCAGTGTAGCTGAGAATAAAATTCAATGCAAAATAAGAAACAAATATTGTAATAATTATGATAAATAAAATTTGTATTTTACTTTGAAATATCTAAATAAGCAATCCCAGACCGAGGTACAGAAATAGGTTTAATACACATTTGACATAAAAGTGTTGAACATAATATAGAAAAGTTCACATTTTGGACAAAATCAAGTGCGAAGCACGAGATCCGCAATGAGAATGTGTTCGATTAAGTGTGATCGTTCAAAGAAATTATTATTATTTATAACTATCTTTTTCTTCAGTCATGCAAGAAAGTTGTGGTTTTTTCTAGAATTTAAAAATTTTTGTCCGCTTTTTACTTAGTGAGATAATAATTAACGCAGGTTACCAACATAATTGTTCAAACATTGTATTATTGTTTATAACTATATTCTCTCTGACAAATGCTAGGAAGTTGCAGTTCTTCTGAAATTTTAAGCTTTTATTGGACTTTTTAGTTATGAACAAAAAATGAATGAACATAAACAAAAATCATTTTTTAAATAGTATTTCATTTTTTGAAATGAAATATTTTAACTTTTTTGCTTATGTTCTAAAAATATTAATTCAAACGAAAAGGCTCTAAGTAACTATATTAAGAAAAATTACAGTCAATATAATCCATTTACAAAATTTAAAAAATATTTCAAATATCTGGTTCTATTTCAGAAAAACATATCCACAAAAAACGAGTGTGATTGTTTATAAGAATAATTCTTTCTGATGTTCATTTATTACTTGGTTTCTTTATCATTTATTTTTCGTAACTAAGAAACTTCACACTGAATGAAAAGTTGATAAAAAGTTAAACCGGCTCAAAGATCGAACCCCAGACCACTAACCTGAAGTCCGAGCGCCTGTTATTATTATCATTAAGCCATTAAGCGAAATATCTGTGGGGGTAAGCGTACCTTGCACAGTTCTAGCCTCGTTATACTACCGGGGATCAAGGAATTCATATGGAAAGAGTGAGAAAGGGAAATGTAAGAGGAGGTATAATCTAGATCAATTTAGAATTCTCGTGTTGCTTATTTAAGCAACATGTTCGTTCCGCAACACAGCTCCGATACAGGTCGCGGATCAATTTCTCTAGCAATCACCCCAGGCAGAGAGCTTCACGAGATCACCGTACATCACAGATAATAAAAAAACGCGTAAACTGACTGATAATCCCATAGTAGGATCCATACTCCATGCATACTCCAAACACATATACTATAAGCAAAGCTCTCCACGAGGGCCCTTTAGGAATATAATCTACAAAAACTCTTTTTTTCTTATGGGAAATACGTGGTAAACAAATCTGCGAGGTTATGCATGAAAACTTAAAAAAAAACATTTGGAACACCTTAATAATAAATGATTGAATCATACTGAATACCAACCCTTGAGATAAATAAATTTTTAGGAGACTTTTGAGCACCCAATTAAGGGAAGATTGGTTTTCAAGATTATTTCTGTTCCTAGAAAAGGGAAACACAAAGAAAAGTTTTAAGATTGAAACTTCGTATAGAAAGTCAAGCAGTTTTATCCTCAAGCTTCTATTCACTCACATCCAGAAAGTTGGACAATGGCGTCCCATTCCGCATACTGGTGAAACTATTTATATCTCGTAGAGTCCTTTTTCCTTCATTCTTGTTTTCCCAGTTACTTTGTCAAGAAGACATGCCAAAAGGATCCAGAACTGATTAAGAGCTTTCAAATACTTGATTATCTAATCCAAATTTGCAGCAGTGTTGCTAGAAAGTTACAAATTGGCCTGACATCCAAATATTTACAGATAATGAGCTCGTGGCTCAAGATTCCTACGGAACAATAATAAGGAGGCGATATTTTAAAGCCCGCGCTTTCATACTGCAAACATGTTGCAACCATCAAGAATGCTGTAACATTCTCCAGAACTTTGTGCCTTTCATATAAGCAAACTATAATATATATAATGCGTATAATGGAATCTAAGGAGTCGGCTTGTGTTTCCCTACCTTCTAAAAATTTGCGAAAAAATCCTAAATTTCTGTTTCTTAATATTATGATAATAATTTATAATTAATTGTCTAACAGTTGTAATTTTTGCAATGTTACTGATATGATTTGTTAGGTATTTTTTTTATTTATTTGTTACAATCTCAACAATATGGTAGAAAGAAAAAAATCACTGATATATGTGAATGAATGCGTTACCAAAATCAGAGGTTCACTTATTAGCTTAACGTTTTATTATAATATGGAAATGAGCTAGCTGAAAACAAGATCTATTTTTTAAAAACATGATTTTAAAATGTTGAATTGGGACATTTGTTTAAAATACTTGTTATTATCTATAACAATTTCTGATTGTTGCTCAATTTATTTGTTCATATATTTCCACTAAGGTATTTTTGAATGGTTAGGGTGGGAAAATCACTGACTTATACATATATGTATGTGCAAAACTTTAATGTTGGTGTATTTTTTATAACAATTTCAAAATAAATCATTAGCCTAATATCTTGTTTGAATATTATAATATTATTAGCTGAAATCCAAGAACATTTCATAGAAGGAAATAATTATTTTCTACGAAAAGCATTGTCTAGAGCGTCCAATCTAGACGGTCTTTTCGGGCCCTACTCGGGTAGTGGCTAGCCCGTCATGACAAAACATTTTTATGATTGTCTGATTCGAAAATTTTGTCTACATGTCCAAAAAAAGTCATTTTTCCAAGTGTCTAATCCAAATATTTTTTGCACATTTCCGGAAAAAGCAGGGTGCTTAATGTATCAAAAATGAAAAATGAACTTTAAAAAAAAATGATTTTTTTTCTTACCATCTAGTCAGTCCTTTCGGGCCCATATCGGATAATAGCTAGCCTATCAAGACCAAATATTGGTCCAAATTTTGAATCCAAAATACTTTTTTGAGCATTCGCTGGTAAAATTATTTATAATAATAGCAATTATTTATGTAAGGCGATAAGTTGCTATTCATAGGTCTAATATTAGTTCTGATCAATAGTGAGTTATTTAATAGGGATTTATTGTACGATCGTATTATGGTACACTGCGGCGCACAGTGGACCTTTTTTGAAATTCTGTCTCAAAATCGTAGAACTTTGGATCGGAATGACCTACAGGGATATTTTTTTTCAATTGAAGAAAAAACCTTTCCTAATATAGAAAAATTATAGAGAGAGTCAGAAAAACAATTGTGACCTTGAAAATCTGTGTTGAAGACGGAATTTTTGGCCCAATCCGAATCTGGCATGTAAATCGTTGTAAGACAGAATCCAAAATGGTGGAGCCAATATGACAGTAAAAGCAAACTGATTTAACTAAAATTTGCTATAAGGGGGTTTTTCAGGTCGCTGATTTCAAATCCGAGGTCAAAATTGAAAAATTAAAAATGGCGGATCCAATATGGTGGACCAAAATTATAGAACAAAATTTAATTGACTTAAAATAGCCTATCGGAGGGTTTGCAGGTGGCTGATTTGAAATTCAAAGTCAAAATTACAGACTTCAAGAAAGCGGTAAAATCTGTTTTTTTGCAGACTTTTGGTCCATGATTTAGAATTTTTCAATTTTAACCCCGGATTCGAAATCAGTGACCCGAAAAACCCCCTTGTATCAAATTTTAGTCACATCGGTTTACTTTTACAATTTTTGTCCGCCATATTGGATCCGCCATTTTCAATTTTTTAATTTTGACCTTGGATTGATAATCAGCTACCTGAAAAACCACCTTGTAGCAAATTTTAGTCAAATCGGTTTCCTTTTACAATTTTGGTCCGCCATATTGGATCCGCCATTTTTAATCTTTAAATTTGACCTTGTATTTGCAATCAGCGACCTGAAAAACGACCTTGTAGCAAAAAGTGTATATCACATGAAATGTAGAATCTAAGCGTTTTTGGTATTCAATAAACGATTTTTTCTGCCTAAAATTCCATCTTCAACACAGATTTTCGAGGTCACCATTTTTTGTTATTTCCTCTATAATTTTTCTATATTCGGAAAGGTTTTTTCTTTAATTAAAAAAAATATATCCCTCTAGGTCATTTCTACGATTTTGAGGCAGAATTTCAAAAAAGGTCCACTGTGCGGCGAACGTTCTTATAATTATTTCTCAAAAACTAAGGGAGATCTTATTTTGATATTTACCGTGCTTGTAGAGGACGTTGTAAGCTATCTATATTAAGATATAAAGACAATAAAAAGTTTTTTTTTTCAGAAATTCAGTTTAAAATTAGTTTTTTAAAAATCCAAGAAGTTTTTAAAATTTTTTGGTTAAAAGAATATTTTTCCAAAACTGCATCCTATTATGAACAATTTTCAAAAACATAGACCTTAATGTCACTCAAATCACCAAAGTTATGAAAGTTTGAGAAAAAAAGGAACAAAATTTGTAATTTTTAATATCTCCTAAGTTTTTTTATTTTTTCAAACATTATTTTGGGGGTTTTCTTCTAACACCTGAGAAAACTATTTCTAGAATTTTCATCAGAATTACTAATAATAGCTGAAATTCTTCGGATGATTTGACATGGAATTGCTCATAAGCGTCCTTGAAATTTAATGAGAAATTTATTTATAAAATTTCTTAATGGGGTTTTTACTATATAGACACAAATTTAGGTACAATAAAAAATAGTTCCACTCAATTCAGACATAGAAAAATTTGTTATCATGAAATAAAAAACAATTTTTGAGCTTATAACATTTTGTTGTAATTCAAAGCCCATTAGGAATATTTCAATGCCAACCTTCCTCATATAATATTGATAAATTTAATGCTTCCACGCCGATTAATTATAATAAATTTGAAGAAGGTTTTTCGTGTTTCAATCGTGTGAAAAACTACGAATCTGGCCGACGTTTCGTGAACATTGCAGTTCACTTCTTTAGGGCATTTCTGGTAACATATACCACATATTTCTTGTTCAAAGAGCCGAGAAAATTGCTATACAGGTATAAAATCACTCACTCCGAACTACAGGGTGACAAAAAATAAGTGTATACAAACTTTCACACACGATTAAAAAAACACAATTACTTCGCACCCATTGTATGAATTTTTTTCTTATTCTATGAATATGTGGTTCCTGAAATTTTTGTTGTTTTAATGTGTCAGGTTTATTTTAATTGCTTACTCCACCATGTCAAATGATCGTATAGCGATTATAGCATTGCATCAGTTGAGCAAACGCAATTGTGAAATCGCACGGGAGCTCGACATTGCACGTTCCCTAGTTTGTCGTGCAGTAAAACGGTTTAAAGAGCTTGACCATGAAGGTGACCGTCCAGGAAGAGGAAGAAAACGTACCGTCAACACTTCCAGAACCCGTCAAATCATCAAAAAACGAGTAATGCGTAATTCCAATATTTCTATGAGAAAAGTAGCTCGCGAGACGGGTATTAATCGTGAGACGGTGCGTCTCATATCAAAAAATGAACCTGGACTCCATCCTTACAAGCTGCGAAAAGGCCAGCTCCTGACCGATGAAAACAAGCTTGTACGGCTTCAAAGATGTCGCTTGCTTTTGCGCCGAGCCGCAGGTCTGCGCTGTGAAAAAATTGTCTTCTCAGATGAGAAGCTCTTTCCTGTTGAGCAAGTGCACAACCGACAAAACGATAGGAATTGGTCCACAGAAGCTCCTGGACCATCATCTGCTATAGGACATCGACAAAATCCTGTATCTGTTATGGTGTGGGGTGGGATATGCGCCAGTGGCAAGACACCCCTGATTTTTGTCGAAAAAGAAGTCAAAATCACCAAAGATGTCTATTGCAAAGATATTCTGGAGGATGTAGTACTTCCTTGGGCCCAACAGCACTTTGGCGATGAAGAATGGACGTTGCAACAATACACGGCTCCAGCTCACAGGCAAAAAAGACCCAAGATTGGTGCAAGGCTCATTTTCCAAATTTCATCACACCTCAAGAATGGCCACCGTACTCACCGGATCTCAATCCCATGGACATATATGGTCATATGGTCATATGGTCAATTTTAGAGGCAAGGGTCTTTGCTACACGGCACAAAACTTTGGAGTCCCTAAAGCAAACGCTGCTTCAAGAGTGGGATCGAATAACAGTGGAGGACCTGCGGCCCGTAGCAGAGAATTTTGTAAAGCGATTAAGGTTGTGTATTCGTGCTAAAGGTGGTCACTTCGAAACTTAGTTGTTAATAGTATTACTTAGGCATTGTATAATTACATTCTACCGTTTGCTTTTCATTTTCGTTCACTATAAATTTTTCTCACTCAAAAATGTTGTATACACTTATTTTTTGTCACCGTGTATATTTTTCCTGATAACTAACAATGGATCTCATGAAAAAATCATTTGGTTCATTGGCTCATTAAGTAAGGTGTGTGTCGCTTTGAGTGCTTTTGGACTGTATCTACAACGCCTAGTTCCTATTAGAACTAGGAATGAATAATTTTTTTCATATGCCCTATTGTACACGAAAGGATATTTAAAGATCAAGTTGAATGACGTCCTTATGAATTTATTTATGTGAGTTTCTGAAAAATAAACATTATCTGACAAGGAATAGAAGATGTGCCAGATTATGAAGAGTAAATTCTGGGGTTTACCACTGTGTTCCGGCAGACAGTTATCGCTGGTAAGTTACTCTAAATATATGGGATCGTTATCTTGATCACTGTGACAATTAGAAACAACGATTCTACTATAGCTTCAGGTATACTAAACTTAACGCAACCATTCCTCGTTTTATTGGTATAGCCTTTGAATCTAGTAAAAATGGTCGCCGTAAATCTAAAATCTACAATTTCTATATACTTTATACGTACATGATGGATTGTGTACATCACACACTGTACGTTCTTCTTATAGTCAAATATAATAGTTTCAAAAGAAAAAATGAATGCCTGATTCAGCTCTTCTGAAAAAAGAAAGGGAGAGACAATCTTTAGGAATAGTAGGCCAATCCAAAAAGGGGTTTTTAGGACATTTATAATGGCTTCCAGGTTTAAAGAATTTCTTAGCAAATAATAAATTTTGTCGTTTAGTGATCAGGATTGGATGATGCACTCCGAAAAATGTTTGTTTGAATGAAATAGAATTTTTTCTGACTATATCAAAGATAGAATTTGTTTGATGCAAATAAAATTTGTTTGAGTTGAGCAATAGTTTGTTTGATTCACATAAATTGTATTTTAATCAAACAAATATTTATTTAATTCAATCAAATATTTGTTTGACCCTACATCAAAAAAAAAAATTTGTTTGATTCAAACGAACATTTTTCTGAGTGTGCCAAGTCTAGCCTGGAACAATTTAAAGTTTGAAAGAATTTCACAGGAAAGAATTCAAATATAGTCATCTGCTTTAGTAAAAAAATTTGACTGTATGAAAAAAGTCTTCTTTGTACTATCCAAATAAATAATATAGGGTAAATGTCTCAATTACTCCAGGTGTCCCAATTACTGCGGTACTCATATACATGCTTTACAATCAGGGTAAAACAATCATAATATGAAAAACGGTAAATAATTGATTAATTTAGATACTTTAAAAAATGTTTATAATCGTTTACAGAGATGTGAAATTTTGTAGCGAAAATTGGTGTACAAATGATAAAGACGATAAAGCAACATTTTGTTTGTACAAAGCGGTAAAGTCAAGCTTTCATTTGTGGATGAAAGTAATGTATATACAACGTGCGAGGGTATTTTGCGAGTAGATTCTAATATATCGTCACTTTGCAGTTAAACTCAGTTTGCTGAAACTAGAAGTTTGGGAAACATATTAAAACTGACCCCGAGGTGTAGAGTACTGGTTGCTTCCTCATTACACCTTGTGGGAACCAATCAACTCCCAGTAACATCCAAAAGCCCCAAGAGTTGTCAACAGTCTTACGCGGTTCGGATGTAACATGGCTTAACATCACTTTATGACCCTCATCTCCCGAAAACTTTCACAATTAACCCCTAATTTGCATTCCTGACAGTTTGAGAATGTTAATTAGACAAACTTTTCATGTCGATGTAGGAAAGGTCACTTTTTTATTTAGATAGATAAACGTTTATTTTTCAGCCTGCTGGCCTTAAAAAATTGACTTGCTTACACATCCATTTTTTACAGAATTTCCTTAAAACTAACCCTTAAGAACTAACATCCATCCATTCCTTATCTCTAAGCCGCACGCTCGTATCGCCTTGCCTTCCTCGCTTCGCCTCGCTCGCATGTCCCTACTTTTTCGCATTGCCTCGCTTGCCAACCTCTGTTTTCGCAGCTAATACCTATCACTTATCTACTATTTACAATATTTACATCTTACTTATATCTACTTTCTCTCCTATTTACAATCTTTCCTTCTCCACTCCTCTTCCTCCTTCCTTCTCTTCATCTCCATCTTACCCACCACTCCCTTCACCCATGCTACTGCCCTTTTTTCCCCCTTTTCATGCAACAATGCCTCCATGCTTATCTCACTTCTTTCCACCTCCCCGCACTCCTCCAGCCAGTGCTCCACTCTTGCATCCCCCTTTCCGCACAGTTCACACATCCTCTTCTCTCGAGAGAGCCAAAACCTATTGAAACCCTCCATACAACCACACCTCATCCTCGCTATAAGTTCCTGACTTCCTTTCTCTCCTTTCACACACAAATATTGCGCTCTTGCCCTTGGCATAATCCACACATAGTTCCCGTTAAATCTTGACTCTCTTATTCTCTCTTCCCCTTCTGTCTTCTCTCTCTCCATGCTGTTTCGCTTACCCAATTCATAAACCTTCCTTCCTTCCTTCCTCGTGCATCCTTCTCACTTCATCCATCTGCAATCCATTCATTCTAAAATACCGTTCCCTCTCCGCCTCCATCTTCCCACCCCCTCCCCTGTTCTCCTTCTCCCACCACACTTTTTTATTTGTTTAGTGAAATTTTCAATTATCATGATGCACACTACTGAGGCAAAACAAGTGCCCGAAAAATATTAAATTTTTCTAATGGTTTTGTATTGAATTTCGCATTATTGAAGCAACACAAATAAACCGTCGAATAAAAATATTAGTCTTATCAAGGCTGACATTTTAGCACCAATTTTCTGATTAAACCGAAAATGGCCGGATCTGAGGCAGAAACACAGGATGACAGTGAGATCTTTTTTGTTGCAGCTCAAAACAACACCGAATCGGTGTACTTTTGAGGATCGACGTTTTTCTGCGAACTAATTACAAATGACTTCTCGCAATATCAGTTCAATAAATTCATTTTTTCCTGCTTTTTATAAGAGACTAATGAACGGAACGTATGCCGGCATTATTTGCGATATTTAAATATCAAGGATAGATATATTTTTAGAAGGAAACAGAAGTTAGATAAAATTCTTTATTATTTCTAATAATTTATTAAACATGTACAAAATAACTTTTCGATAGATTTTTGTTTATTCAGCAGAACGACTATCAAAACGATGACATTTTACCATGATACTTTCTAGTTGAATAAGAGCACGGTATTGTTTAAGCAACTTTTACAAACAGATGCGAATTTGTTTCTTATTTTTTATGGAAAATGTTGAATTATTACATACACACTTTCGATTATGCTGAAAAAATGCAATCTTTTTGCAGCGGAATGGGCAAATCCTGAATTTCTTAAGTAAATCATAGTTTGAATAATAAACTATTTTTATGTAGAAAGCATAATATTATATTATAGCAAGAGGAAGTATAATGAAAAGTGTAAACAACTAATAGTTCTGTTTATTAAAGTTGATTAAACATTACAGAATTTTTGTCTGACTGGAAATATTTACAGCAAGAGGCATTGGCAATCTTCTGTAACAGTTGTTTCTGATGAAAAACTGCAACTTATCTACTGACAAATGGCCAAATTATGCACTTTATTATTAGGTTAGTTTAAACAATTCAAAACTGTTGTCTAATCGCAAAGTATCACAGACAAAGGCAATCAATGCTGAAGTTGATTCAGGGTAGCCATTTCAATCGAGGAAAAAAATTCTCAGTTACTTCTCGCTTTCTTTCTGGTTAGTAAAGATTGTTCACGGTCATGGAAAATAAAACATTCCAAGCCCTGAAAATGTGTTCATTTAAAGTATTAAAATTGAACTGAAAATTAAAGCATTCAAAGTTAAAGTCTTTTGAATGTTTATACTTTCAAAATGAAAGCTTACACAAATTCTATTTCAGAAATTTTAAATTCAAACGCTCAACAATTTAAACCTATAATATGGAAGCTTTCAAATCTTTTATTCGAACATTTTGAAATTATGTGCCGCTAAACTGCGAAATTTTGAATTTACTTTCGTAGATTAAGCGATTCGAAGATTCATTGTTAAAAAATATAAATCCACGTTATCACTTACAATGCTCTAAATTTGTAAAATTTTCTAATTATATTATTTTAAATGATTCTAAGTTAGGAATATTAAAAATCGAACGATTAAATTATTTCAATTTTAGGAAATTTCAATTGATTATTGTACAATTGTTATTTATGAATAAAAATTCAACACTTTCACTCGCAAATAAAATTTTATTTAAATGGAACAAGTAAAATTGTAACGTTCAAAGTTTAAAATTAGCACTCTTTGAGCTTTCTTTTTATTATAATTCAGTTTGAAATTGTTCAGTTGTTAATATTTTATTTATAACTTATCGTTTTATATGAAAAGTCAAGCATCACTTAATATTGAAAATTCGTGCTTTTCTCTAATTGCAAAATTTTAAAATGAATGGGTTACGAATAATAGAATATTTTAGACTGAAATAGTATTTCAATAGGATTTGAAATTTGATAA
Source organism: Andricus quercusramuli (assembly GCA_932178445.1). NCBI lineage: Eukaryota > Metazoa > Arthropoda > Insecta > Hymenoptera > Cynipidae > Andricus > Andricus quercusramuli. Next base: position 672,034 of record CAKNXH010000752.1, on the reverse strand, counting down.
AAGCGTTCAGTCATGAATCTATTCATTTAAAATTATTTTCAAAGTCAAAATAGTTTATAAAGTTTCAATCGGATGTTTACATTTGTTTAATCACCAAGGCTTTTGAATTAAAACAGTTCAATTTCTAACATTAAAATCGGTCAATTTTTTCTTTTTCAACAGATTAAGAATTATTTTATATTTACATTTATATTTATCGCCAACGGCGATAGCGCGTTGAAAACACCAGTTCTCGTTAGATCACTGAAGTGAAGCAGTGTTGGGCGCGGTTAGTACTTGGATGGGTGACTGTTCTGGATACTGCGTGCTGTTGGCCCGTCGTGGATGTAGTGAGCCCACACTTGTAGTTATTTACTACAAGAAACTATCCACCTAGAAACACTACCCGAATCGGTTAGTGCCACGCCTACCCCGAAAGGGAAATGGCTTAATGGTATACATACAGTTGATAACTTAAAACGTTTTTTGTCAAAAAAAATTGAAAGTGTACGCCTGAAAACGATAACCTAAAATAAAAAAAAATTGTAAGTAAAAGATTCTAGAATATGCTTTGTTAACTGCATAATTTCATAACTGAACTTAACATTTAAAAAAAAATGTTTAATTACACTTGGAGTCATATTGTATCATGTGATATTTCGAGTGATCAATATGCGTTGCGATGCCACGCACAATTCCAATTTTTTTCTCCTGAATTACATAATTTAAAATTGAATTATTCAAAATATATAGTTTCAAAACAAAAGCCTCAACAAATTATTACCTTTCAACAGAATTTCACTCATATAATTTGATATTTTAACCCCTAATTTTCATCATGTTAAATTTATCAGCTTATAAATATCCGGCCTCGATTAAAATTCCCATTTTTCAGATCCACATGAAAAATCTGCATGTATAAACGTGTGACCTGGTTTATGGGGTTGTGCATTGGCAGGTAAAATAAAATTGATGATATCAGCACATTGCCTAATATATCTTAAGTATTATGTGAAAATCGTGTACAGCATTACGTGAAGTTCCTGATCCGAGAAATGCTTCAGAAAATATATCTCGGCTGCTTAGTGCAAAGTATCTCCTTGAGAATTTCGAGAAACAGAACGAGGAAGAATTTGGTGAATTACGTTTGAAAGCTACAAAAATAAAAAATATAAAACGGTGAAAAGATAAGAAGATTGAAAAAAGATATAAAAGTGAAGATTAAAAAAAATGAAAATACTATAGCTGTTACCATTGTGTGTTTTTGTAAGTAACATGAAGTTGTTCCGCATCAATAGAAATCCTTCATAACTGATATTCAAGCTACTACTTATGCTTTAGGAAGTGCTGGAAGAGTACGGAGACAATGAATGGCTCTTAAAAGCATTAAAATCAATATGTACAGGTGCATGGGTTAGAGTTTGCAGATAATTTAAGTTGCTGTGGCAGAAATTATCAAAGGCTCGCGAAGAATCTTGAGCAGACTTACTACTTGCATGAAGAACATTCTTAACACTGAAAAACCCTGCAAACAAGATATAACGCGAGATATTATCTAGGGTGAAGGTGACAGGTTCAGATCTTTTCCTCAGTCTTCTTAGCTGAAGTTATTAGGAAACGAATAGAACGTCCTGCTTAATGAGGACTCTTCACAAGTAGACCGCAAATATTATTCTCGTTAAAAGAGAGCAGAAGAGAATCCTGCATCGAGGCATTGATGTAGATGAAGAACTAAATTTCAAAGCGAACCGAATCCAAAACTTTTAAACTTGAAAAGTGCCCTTCGAATCTAAAAAAATTATGGCTCTGGAATGCTTGTAAATTTCGTAAAGAACATCGAATTATACACGATTGCAAAAAGCAGAATTTTCTACAAAATGTCGAATGTGGAGTATTTACACGTATATAAGTATGTATGTAGTTGAATTTTTACAGAAATGTAATACATCTGCTTTGTAATTGTTGCATCAAGTGCAAATAGATATAGTAATTAACTGCTCAGTGTGGAAATTAATTAAGCGAAGTGCTTTGAGAAAGTTACGAATGTGCATATGGAAATAATATTACAATATTGTATCATCTCATGCAAAATGCAAGGAATTTTGAACATCAAACTTCCAAAATATCTCTACTCCTGCATCTTGCTCCAATCCTAAATTTAGTTTAATGTCTACTGTCCACTGATCAGACACATAGCACGTGACAGGATTACAAAATCATTGCTTAATCTTTGCAAATCCATACAGCCAGAAAGAGATTCACCTGCAAAACGTGTAATCACATTTCTAGAGAGTAATAGGAAATCATTTCACATGGCTTACTTCAAATATGGTGCAAAATGCATTCTGTGAAATAAAAGAAATAGATGTGGGATGCTGTAGTGTCGATGAATTCACCTTGGAATGTCGAACATAAATATAATTTTTTATTTTTAAATTCGCATGAATAAAGTCAGAATAGTGGCACTTTTTTATTGAAATATCAAATACCACCACGAAGAACTATGGGTGTATCTATGTAATGAATATATTTATTTATGATTATTTTATGAACACTTTGCTTCCTAATAGGCATAAAACAAATTTGCTCCCTCCTTGAAAAAGGTTTAACTGCACTATGAGAAAAGGACAGTGTCATTCTTAGTTTATGGCAATTGTCTAATCTAACGTATTCCAAACTGGAAAAAATATTATTCTGTTGTACTCCTTTTCGATAAATTGAAAATGTCAATTCCAGAAAGTTAGAGTACATCAATGAAGGATGGTTTGTTAATACCTCATTCGATGCGCCTCGAAGACGTAAAAAAATACATAATATTATGTATTTTTAGACAGTACTGTATCATTTCTAATGTCAAGACATTTTTCCTCATATAAACAAACCGAACAATTTTTTAGATTGCTTAAAAAACGTTATAAGTAGATGATTGGAGGTCATAAAAGATTCGTCAGTAGGATCGATCGATGGGTCGGGAAGAGGCAAAAAAATAGATAATGTACAGTACTTTTGTATTTCCAAGATTAAAAAAAATCTCTCGTAGAAAAAAGAAAACCAATACATTTTTTAAAGTTATGAATCGGTCGTTGAGAGTTCATCAATAGGTAATTGAATGCGTTTTGAAGACGCGAACAAATATATCAGATACAGTACTGTAGTATTGCTAATATCAAAAAAGTTTCTAATATACTGGGTGTTTTTTTTTCAGCTTGAGACATCGAAATATCTCAAAAAATACGCATCCTATAAAAAAAATATCCATACTGAAAACATTTTATTTTCGAGGGGAAAAGCGACTTCAAAAAAATTTACCACACCCCACCCTTTCCCCCAGGAAGCAAGGGGGGTGGTTTTTTCGCGAATCGAAAAATTTTTTTCGAATAAAACTCACGTATTTCATAGAGGAGAATCTGAATCTGTGACAAAAAATTGGTGTTCCCATTTGAAATTATAAAGTTATCCCCACTCCTGCCTCCTGGGGGGGGGGGGGGTACGTTTTTTCAAAGTCGCTTTTCCCCTCGAAAATAAAAAGTTCTTATTATGGATATTTTTTCATAGGATGCGTATTTTTTGAGATATTTAGATGTGCCAGATGCTCATCTGGCCCTCAGTGAGGCTACAAAAAAATTTGTAAAACACTTCGGTCAGTCTATTTGAAAAAAATGTGTTCTCCTGTAACAGCGATTGGCTGAGATTTGAAAATTTAGGTAATTACAAACCTTCCTATATGAGGAAGCAAAATCCATAAAACATACTTACTGAGATTTACTTTGGGCATCCTGCCCTATTTCATCATTCTCCCTTTTCCAGACAGCCTTCTAGAAAGTATTTCAATTTCCCTATGCCAATTTATAGTAAGCAAACCTGCTCACTTGCCTACTGGCATGGGAAATTTTCTGACAACACATTGAGAAGCACTTCTGTGCGCAGAAACAGTCGCCTAAAGCTCGTCACGTATTTGGACGGTCATTCTCTAGTATACATTGTAGATGTCTAGGCAGGCCCAATATCAACCGGATTAAAGAAGTTTACAGAAAAATTCTACAATTTATTTCTATTCAAATAATAAAATACATCAGCATAATGCCATAAATAATTAGAAATTTTTGCTGTCAGTGCTTACAAGATCCATCAGGAAAGGGGATTTCAAAAGCCTCCCTGAAGGGAATTTTACGACAGTCTTCATATGCATATTAGTATTGCGTAGAGTATAAAGAAATAAATAAGGGATTCAAAAGGGATTTGCTCACCGGAAGTGATTAAAAATGTGGCCTTGCGAACAATGGAATGCAAAAGTTTGCCCTTGCATTAAATTTTTATTCTCTGCAAAAGGAACAGCAAGCTCATCTTTACTCTAGAAACTGGATTGTATTATCCCATAACGAAGCAATGTCATGTCTTATAAGAGGCTGCTGCACCTGTTGTTTTCTGTTCGGTGTTACCAGTAGCAACAATTTATCTAGCAATGGGAGCATCGTTCCATCCATTTGATACTAACAACATTTGTCGTAAATTTCTTTGGGAAACATTTTTATCAAAGATATACTTTCAGTATTGCAATAAATGAAGGGGAAAAAAATGTTACATAACAATTTAAAGTCGAATAACGAAGAGAAAATTTTCATTCCGAAGAAATCCAGTCGAAGTGAAAGATATATTTATCAGTAGGGTTTGAAATAAGGCTTAAACTCAATAGGAGAAGGCACAAAACTGGCACGAAAAGCTGCAAGTTGCAAAGGTTGTTCGTATCGTATTCTTAATTCTTTAAATTATTTCCGCAAAGTTCGGACTTTAGCGAAAACCAATTCTTTGTGACTAAAGATTTGTGTAGGAAGAAAAAATTTCCAGAATAATAATCTGCAAATATAATTCTCCTTAAGCACCTTTACAACAGTGCAATATTTCTACAGGAAAAACAACATTCACGGACTTCATAGTAAAGTTAGACGAGATTCTAAAATATGTATAAAAATATCCATTAATCTCAGATAATCGGTATTATAACCAACACAATTGAAAATTTGTGATCATTAATTGCAATAACTGATACCGATAAACTTTAACTTCTGCTGAAATTTTGATTCCGTGAATTATGTACATAATATTAAGCTCGTTTGATTTGTTGTAAATTTCCCCACTGAAAGTTGCAATGAAACTATCGTGAAAGTATGCTCAGGTGTGTGTATATATTCAACAGTCTGTTGCGTGTTTATTTACTAGCCCATGCATATGAGCTACATTACATGCACCTAATTCTTCGTGGCTTCTTTCTCTTCCGTGGCTCTTTCTCGTGAAAAAGTCTAAATTGTTCTATCTCAAAACCCTGAGTCACTATATGCAGTGAAAGTTGTTTGGTTTTTAGCTTTTTAGTTTAAGGTCCCTTTTCTCGTGCGGGGTCACATATATTGATGTTGGTGTAATACCTGCAAAAGGAAAGCAAAATTTAGCTTTGGTTTTGTAACGAATTTTTTTGATTTTCTGTTCTCATTGGGAGGAAATATAGGAAATGAAATGTTTGACGTCACTAAGAAATTTTCTTCCAAGACCTACATTGTCATTTTCTACATCATCAAACTAGAAAACGTCGATAGAGTGCGGATGAGATTGTTGAACGTTTAGACACCCAACATTTAAGTTTTTCCAACCCATAACTGAAAAACAGGTTTTCTTTCATATAAGCCTACAACTATGAAAGGATATCCATATTGTATAATATGGATCAATAGTGAATAATGTAAAGAAGGAAGGAGATGAAAATTATTTTAAGAACAATGGCGTTAATATTAACATCCAAAGTCGTTGCTGCATACACCAATTGCAGTGTATGAATGCACCTTGAATTATCCCCAGCAATGGTGCAGATTCAGTCCCTAAAACCATCGTGATATAAATGAAACTTTAGAACCTACGATTCATCATGGTTGCAACGCAACGCCTCGATTACGCAAAAGCTGAAGTTCATTTTAACTAATAATGTATCTCCTACGCAATTAAACTAAATTCCTTTGTTTAATTTTACTCTAATTTGCGCTATAAATTATTTACATCAATATTAATTTTCTTCTGTAAAAGTGTAATTACAACATTTGGTCATTGTTACCATAGGACCTAATTGGCATTGTCTCTGTAATAGTTTGTTTGCTCTCAGTTTAAGCGTAAGATCAACGTTGATTGATCAATTTAAGACAAGTTATGCTGTGAATGTCAGCATTTTTAATTCTTCACAGATAATGTGCGGTCAAGTTGACAGACATACCGACACGATATTCTCCATAAATTACTATAGGTCTCTCGGATAATATGGCGTTCAATGATCCAGGATAACATGCGAAATATGGGATAATGAAACTAAAATATCAAAGAAGACTGGTTTCCCTCATTATATCTGTATAAAAAACGTATTAAAATTATGAGAACGAAGAAATATAATTTAATGACAAAATGTATCAAAATATAAGAAGAGAATACCTTAAAACAGTTTTTAAAATTCCGTGTAATTTTCTTCATGTGCGAGTTCCATGTCTTTTAGAAAAATATTAAAAAAATGAAATTCAAGAATTTTAAATAAGACTAAAATCAAATCCTAAATCCCATTTAACATCCAACAATCAATTCAATATATAGAATTCATATATAGAAATTCAGATCTCAGGTATCGAAGAGTTAGCGTCGTCGCTTGGTCGCTGCTCCCACCTGTTTTCTTTTTCTTCCCTTGATAAGGGTGCTGTGTGAGCACCGAAACGTTGGTAATGTACATTTGCATGCTTTTTTATTGTGATTTGATAATAATGAAAATAAAAAAGACGAAAGAAATAAAAAAGAGAAGGAAGGGGATTTGGTTGGTTGCCTTCTCATTCTTCTTTCCTCTTTTTTATTTTTATCCAAAGAAACAAATTTTTTATTTTGTTTTTTAGGAATTGCAATAGGAGCATTTTGTGGTGTTTGTCCAAATTTGATCGTTGAATTCTTGTTGTTTTTTTCAGGAATTCTATATATTGAATATAAAAAACTTTATAGGTAGTGCTAAAAAATATATAATAATGTTAGGTTCGAAATACGTGAATAGTATAAACGAAGTGCAAACAGTAAATTTAATAGAAGAAGTAAGAAACTGATTTCATACCTGTAGAAAGATTTGTATTTTTTATTTTTGTAATGAAACTATTGTTTAAACTATAGAAAAAGACAATAAATGTTTTGTGAAGACGGAGCAGGTATGCACCATCTCCATCTTGGAAACTTCGTGAACGCACAAATTAAGGCCATGTGACGAGTGGGTCACGTGACCGGATACCTACCTTACCGACACTATTTTTATTTGTTAACTTATTTTTAGACGAATTTTTTTTTTCAACGTTCAACATTGAGTTAAAAATTTGAGATCATAAATAAGAAGCACCAAGGAAGGTGATTCTAGTCCTAGATTTTATTAATCATCAAAAAAAATTGACAAGAAAAAACTTTTTTCATAATTATAAAAATTCAAGACGAAACCCACCTTTCTTAGTGCTTCTTATTTAGTATCCCAAATTTTCAACTACATGTGGCGCACAGTGGGAGTTTTTGCAAAATTTAATTTCAAAACCTAATATCTCACGAACGAATTGACGGAAATGAATGTTCTTCGAACGAGATTAAAGCTTATTAAATGCAACATAAGGTAAAATTATAGAGAAAAGTTTTACCGAATTTTCTAACCTAGAAAATGCGGGAAAAGTTCGTCATTTTTTGACAAAAATTACAAAATTGTACTAAAACTACAAAGAAAACAGTTTTGTTTAGTGCAAGACATCATATTTTATAGATTTTTTAATGCTGAATTCAAATCTGCCAGGAAAAATAGCGTAGCGTATTTCCTTCCCGAGAAAAATGCGGTGAAAAATGAAAAATCCAATATGGAGAGACACAAGTCGAAAACATGATGGTAAGTTAACGAAGTTTATTATCATTAGGTTTTTAGGGTCGCGGAATCCAAATATGACGTCAGAATTACAATATAAAGAATGACGGATCCAATATGGCGGAACAAAAGTTTTGAAAAATTTAGGAAAATTGTCCATATTTACGTTTTCGAGGGCTCTGAATCCAAATGTGACGTCAGAATTTCAAAATAAAAAATGGCTGATCCAATATGGAGGAACAAAAGTTTTGACAAATTTAGGAAAATTTACAAAATTGTCCATATTCACGTTTTCGAGGGCTCTTAATCCAAATCTGACATCAGAATTCCAAAATAAAAAATAGCTGATCCAATATGGAGGAACGATAGTTGGAAAAATTTAGGCAACTTTACAAAATTGTCCATATTTACGTTTGGGAGGTCGCTGAATCCAAATCTGGCATCAGAATCATAAAATGAAATATTTCGTATCCAATATAGCGGAAATTTTAATATCGGATTTCGATTCAGCGACCTCGGAAACGTAAATATGGCTTATTCTGTAAAATTGCCCAAAAATCAATGTTTGTTCCGCCGTATTGGAACCACAGTTCTTTATTTTAAAATTCTGACGTCAGATTTGGATTCAGAGTCCTCGAAAACATAAATGTGGACTATTTTGTCAATTTTCCTAAATTTTACAAAACTTTTGTTCCGTCATATTGCATCCGCCATTCTTTATTTTGTAATTCTGACATCAGACTTGAATTCAGCGGTCCTGAAAACTTAATAATAATAAACTACGTTAAGTTACCATCATGTTCCCGACTTTAGTCTCTCTATATTTGATTTTTCATATTTAATTGCATTTTTCTCGGGAAGGAAACACGCTACGCTATTTTTCCTGGCAGATTTGAATTTAGCATTAAAAATTGTAAAAAATATGATGTCTTGCACTAAACAAAACTATTTTCTTTGTAGTTTTAGTACAATTTTGTAATTTTTGTCAAAAAGTGACGGACTTTTCCCGCATTTTCTAGGTTAGAAAATTCAGTAAAACTTTTCTATATAATTTTCCGTTATTGTGCATTTAATAAGCTTTAATCTCGTTCAAAGAACATCCATTTCCGTCAATTCGTTCGAGAGATATTAGGTTTTGAAAGTAAATTTTGCAAAAACTCCCACTGTGTGGCGCTTCGTTGTAAAAACAAGTTGGGAAATGAAAAAAGTGTCGGTAAGGTAGGAATCTGGCCACGTGACCCACTCATCACATGGCCTTAAGAATTTCAGTGCAATACATCGGAGAGCGATACGTAGGTGTAAGAAGGGTCAACCATTCTTTTAGCAGATGTTTCTTTTGACTCAGAAAAGACAGACAAAAAATAACAACACTGACGACAATGTCAACATTGACAATACGAATAAAAACTCAGAAGCATTTATCTTAGAGTTGATACTAAACTTGACAAATTTATCGTGGACACAAGAACACCGAGGTGACTCTAGTTTCATACAATGGAATGAGGTGGAAATTCTGCATATTGAACCTAATGGATATAAACGCGCTTTTGCTGAGATGGTTTTTATTGTAAAAAAGGTGAAACTTGGATGAATTTAGTTTCCGATTTAGATTATTCTAGGACTTCTTATAATAACATTGTTGAATTTATAACTAAATGGCAAAATCTTTAAATTCAATTCTCACATCAATACCACAAATTTGAATCATCGCAAACATGTAATTGAGGAAAAAACTGTCACAAAAATAGTACTTTAGAATTTGTTACTGACGACCCTTCTTACACCTACGTATCGCTCTCCGATGTGTTGCATTATAATTGTTAATGTGTGCGTTCACAAAGTTTCCAAGATGGAGACGGGGCATACCTACTTTGTCGTCACAAAACATTTATTGTCTCTTACCATAGTTTAAACAATAGCTTCAACACAAAAATAAAAAATACAAATTTTTCTACAGGTATGAAATCATCCTCTTACTTCTATTAAATTTACTGTTGGCACTTCGTTTATACTATTCACTATTTCAAACCTAACCTTATTATATGTTTTTTAGCATTGCCAATACAGTTTTTTATATTTTTTCTAAAAGACATGGAACCAAAACCGGTACAATCGGAAATTTTTCATGTTACCACTAAACAAACAAAAAAAAAGTCACCAAGAAATTGTTTATAGGCACATTACACTAAAGGCACAAATATTCATTGTAGCTATACTATTATTCCAAAATCGCACCAGAGGCTAGTTTGCGGGTAACAATAAGACTCGCTCTATTTAATTTATTGCTGTCAGTAAGACAGATTTAATAAAATTGTGAAATTTTCTGAGATTTATATGATTTTTACGAAAAACCGGGACATTTCAAGTGAAACCCGGGACTCTCCAACTTGAGGTCGAAAACCGGGACATGTCCGGGTAAACCGGGACGTCTGGTCACCCTAAAAACGTTTTTATACAGATTTGATGACTGACACCAGCTGTGTTTCCGAAACGTAATCGATTCGTATTTTTTCAAATAAATTTTAACAATTGGTCAGGAAGATGTCGTATTTATTAGGTTCTATCCTGAATATATAAATTATACATTTTCCCAGACGTGAAAAAAGAAAATTTCATTGTTTTCATAAATATCAAACAAGCATTTATCCACGTGTTGATTTTGTTGAAAATTTTCATAAAGAATGTTGTATTGGAGTGAATAAATAAATTCCAAGTTGAGAAACTAGCTTCACATAATGGAATTCCTCAATTCCAGTTGAAAGCCTTCAATATTGTATAATAGCGTATGAAAGAAGTTTCTTGTGGAAATGATCCATCATGCTGCCTTAGTAAATAGGACATTTTGTATGTTTTCGTGGAAGCCCACTGCACGCTCCCACAGTTACAGAGTTGTCATTTTCTGCAATTATCAAAAATGTTTGGTATCAATAAAGGAAACATCTTTTGTTGTGACTTCTTAAAGACGATATTATTAAAAGTTTTAGAATCAAAATGTTGGTATGAAATCGAAACAAAAGACTTTTCCTTTTTTAATACAATTTTTCTTGTAGCTGGAGGTAAAGTCAAAATATTTACTATCCCAAGATTTTTTCAATACACACATTATTGTTCTAGATAATAATTATGAAAAAAACCTGAACAAATTTTGTTTATACTATCTTATAACAATAATTGACGCCTCGGTAAAGAAAACGATGAATCGACAAAAATTCTCTAATTTTTTAAAATTATTTTTATAGTATGTGAAGAGATTTTCGCCTAATTAATTTTTATTCTGTTTCATAGTATATATGTCATTGAATGAACTATGACAATGTAACTAAGTATACCTACATATGCTTACAGTGTGAACATGGATTCCAGCGAAACAGATTTTTCATGATGCAACCTTATCTCCACCGAGGCTTCAATTTATTAATTCTTAAATAATAAGTTTAAGTAATAAGTTATTAACTGAATGATTTTCTCTTTATAGAAGATTTCACTTCATTTTTCTTGTGCATATATGAACATTACTTTACTGCATAGCTTTTCAAATCACACTCTATAAATGAAAAACTTACTGAGCATACAAGCTTGGGAACAATTTAATGTGCAGTTCTTATCTTTCTTGCAATACCTTACGATTTTCTTTTCTGGCTTCTGAAAGCATATAAAATTTCAAATTAATTTACATTTTTATTATAAGAATCTAGATTTTAATATGAAAAAGAGAAAAAAAATATTAGTTTATGCTTACACTGCATTGCCTTTTGCAATACTGCTCGCGTGTCTGGTATTCGTCATTATCAGCATGATTGTTGTCAGGAAGAACAGGAGTATTATGTAAGAAATAAGATGTATATTGGCATAAATATTGTACATTTCGAAAATTTTATTATTTTTACATTGTCATCATAATGAGGAGGTATTATTTTTATGTGAAAACTGACTATCGCAGATTTCTTCAAATCTCCACGTTTTGTGACCCCCTGAATCCGAAAAGAAAGGTTTCACGATGGTGTCTGTGGCTGTCGTCATCGTCGTGGTCTGAGTATGACGAATAACTTTTAAAAGACTACTCGAATTGAATTGTGCTTCAGCATATATTTCAAGTGACCGAAAGTAAAGGTCGAGTTTGTTAATCAGCTATTTTGAAATTAAATGATGAAGTTAGAGCATTTTCGAAAATTTTGAAACCCTTTTTTTTGGAAAATTTAAAAATGGTATGTACGGCTATTCATAGTACTCCAAAATCCAATCAATTTATCCTTACATTTTTTTAATGAAAGGAAAATGAACAATGTTATAGTATTTTCTAAATAAAAAAAAAAAGGATACGAAAATGAACATTTTAGGCCAAACAACGCTGGATGTGAAAAATAGTCAAGAAAAGAAAAATGTTGATTTTTAAAATCCCTACAAGATTATCATAACAACTTTTTGAATATCTTGGAAAATCGAAAATTCAATTTCTGGTCATACAACAAATAATAAAAATTATAATAAGAAGAAGAATAAAAAAGACGAAAGAAATAAAAAAGAGAAGGAAGGGGATTTTTTCATTTTGTTTTTTAGGAATTGCAATGGGAGCATTTGGTGGTGGTTGTCCAAATTTGATCGTTGAATTCTTGTTTTATTTTGAGGAATTCTATATATTGACTTGATTATTGTACGTTAAATGGGATTTTGAATTTGATTTTAATCTGGTTTAAAATTCTGGAATTTTAAATAATAAAAAATAAAAAATTCTATTTTTCGGTCAAACTATGCAAGATACGAAAAAAGATGAATCAATAAGAATGTTGCTTCAAGAAAGGGTTCACAAATTTCTTGCTAATCACTTTTTATAGGACACGTAGTTTTTGTTTCATTCGTAAAAACAACATAAAAAGTGAAAAATTGAGTTTTTATACAACTGATAGAAGCTACGCAAAAAATAAAATAGCGAAAGTGTTCCGCCCACAAAAGAGCTACAAATTTTTTATCTATAATTTTTTGATTGGATGCGTAATTTTTGTTTTAATCGTGAAAAATAAAATTGAGAATAAAAAAATTAGATATTTGGACAAACGACACAGACTACTAAAAAAATGAGAGAACATTTTTTGACCCGAAAAAGAGCTACTTTGTTATTAATCATTTCTTGATGGAACGCGTAATTTATCAAGTCACGTACATTTATATTATTTACATAAGAGAGCAAAAACCTATCAAAATGAGATTTGAGGCGAAAAAATACTCGTGGTGAAGACTTCTTGGCGGTTATTAAAATTTGTATATGACTAATTATTATGAGAAATAAAATAACTAAAGTTAAACTCACCTCAGCAGCAGCGGGAAATGCAAAAGTCAATAAGGTTGCAATTACTTTAAAATTAAAATATATCATAATTATTTTTCGGCATCAATCTCTTAAAAAATTAATACATAATGTCATTTCAGAGTGTCCAAAACGCCAAAACCAAAGTTTCAGGCGAGCCTTGGCGGGCCAAAGATGATCCCTGTAAATGCCGATCCACAAAAGTACGCCGAATTCGTTGCATTTCAAGTAACAACATTCTTGAAGCTCAAAAAAAACGGATTCGCAATGGAAATTTACATAATTCAAAATGAGATGTTACAAATTTCACACCAATGATTTTCTGTGCGGAGGTGAATGCTGACGCGACGCGTAGGCTTGAGGTGACATAAGTCACTTTAGCCAAAAACAGTTTACGCGATGCTAGCACATGCAAAATAATACCACAAACTTACTTCAAAAAATAATGCTATAGTGCCTCAATATGTCTAGGAAGTGTTGCCTTGCAATAATCTTTGCTAGGAAACGAATAGTTATTGGTGATACAAGTGCACTAAATAGGTGATTGTGTGCAAGTATGAATTTTGCAGCATAAGCCGTAGGCGAACGATGCAAGCACACAAGTTAGCAATTACCTATACTCACGTGTATCACACGCTATTTTTTGCAACACCCGTTCGAAAAAGTTGTGTTAGGAGGAGGTAAAGAAAAATACTACTTTTACATTGCATAGAGTGGAGTTCAACCCCCCCCCCATCTGCTGCCCAAATCAAAAAAATTAGTCGAAAAAATTTCTTGACAAAAATTTTAAAACAAAAAACGTTTGAAAAGAATTAGTGAAAAATTTTTCAAACAAACTTTTGTGAAAAAAATGTTGCGAATAAATTAAAAAAAAAATTATGTGACAACAAATTTTTTGTGTTTGAAGTTACCTATGCCAGTGTCTAAAATACCTCGCCTCGAAAGTGCGTATGCGCAGCTTTTTCACCAGTGCCTAAAGTAAGCCATCTTCAAACTGCGCATCCGCGAAAATTGTTTGACACAGTCTGCTCAAATAAGGTCCTTTAACATATGATTATATTACACGCACTTTAAACTTAAATTCGACCAAATTGGTTTACAGGGTCATGACTTAGGATCGTACAATGAATATAAGGGATAAAAAGCGATTTTCAAAGATTTTGGCGCTTGGAAGGTTCTGACAAGACAATGTTTTTCAATGAATTCTAGACTGACATGAATCAGATTATTTATTTATTGGTATATTTCATAAAGATCACTCACTTAGAAAAAATGCCAATATAACTTTTGGCCTCATGTTGAAGTTTCGTAAAATTGAAGCACAATTTTTCTGTATCTGAATGTTTAGACAATATAAACGCTCGTTGAAAGTGGCATGCATATATATACCGGGTTAACTTCATATCAGTCACAAGGAAGCATAAGTGCAAGAGAGACACTAATAGATGGCGTACAAAAGCATATATCTCTCTCGCACTCATGGATATGGATGGTATGAATTTGACCTCATTACTATATAACCCAAAAAATAAGTATGTATGCCAAGCATATTTTCAAGGTGCCATATCACATCATTCTCATAAGAACTCGAATTAGAAGAAAAAATTGTAATTCATTATTGTGTTTTTATTGTCATTTATGTTTACAAAACAAGAAAATACATGTGGGTCTTGTGTTTTTTTAGTGTGTGTGTGATTTCAATTAAACATTTAACATGCATATACATATCGAAAGAATTAAGTGTGCATCTATATCAGCATGCAAGCGAGATATGTTAAGAATACACAACGCATAAAAGCATCTCTCTCGCCCTCGTGTTATGGCAGGTATGAATTTGACCTCATTATTATATGACCCAAAAAAACAAGTATGTATGATGAGCATATTTCCAAGGTGTCATATCACATGATTTTCATAGGAACTCGAAATAGAAGAAAAAATCGTATGTATTATTGTGTTTTTATTGTCATTCATTTCAACGAAACAAGGAAATAAATGTGAGCCTTGTGTTTTTCTATTGTGTGTAATTTTAATGGAATATTTAAGATTCATATACACGTCAGAAGAATTAAAGAAAAGTATGTTTGCGCTGATCATAGTCTACGATAAAGAATGAAAAAAACATGTTTACAAAAGAAATGTGTGCGTGACTTTTCGTACTATTGATTTTTTAGAAATGTATTAGGTACGGTACTTTGTTTTCCATTCCATTACACAAAGCACCTGATTATACTTTATAAAAAATAAAACTTTCATGTCAACATTTCGTTTTCTAGCTTGAAATAAGCTACAAATATTCGACTCTATAAAAAATAGATTCAGAAACATGAAAAGTCGAATTTTCTTAAAATAAAATTCTTACGCCTCATAACACAATTACTACGTGGATATTACGGCACTATTTAAGACTATCGCAGAAATAGAATTCACTAAAACAGTAGAATAGGTTAATATCAGGAAAGGAAACGGTTGAAATCGTATTATTTATAATTATAATTAAACAATAAATTTTAATTTTAGCATCTGCTGAACTAAAGTTTAAACCAAAACTTATCTCAATTAACTAGTCATCAATTAACGATTTGAAGTGTTTTATTCAGTTGATAATTATTATTGTTTTTAATGATAAATAGTTCTTCAAATTTTTCAAATTCAACTCAAGATTAAGCCACTTGCAACTAAATGAATGAAATTAACAATTCTTAGTGGATAAAAATCATTTTTCATAATCTTCTGGAAATATGTTTTGAATGCTACTTAATATTAATTTTTGATCAAGATTTTACGTGATGAAAAATATTGAAAAAAAAAAAAAAAAAAAAAATTGATTAGCATTTCGAACTCGAAAGTTCATTGCCTCACTACCTGATTCGGGTAGTGTTTCTAGGTGGATAAATACTACCAGTGTGGGTCCACCACACCCACGACGGGTCAACAACACGCAGTATTCCCCGAACGGTCACCCATCCAAGTACTAACCGCGCCCAACACTGCTTAACTTCAGTGATCTAACGGGAACTGGTGTTTTCAGCGTGGTATCGCCGTTGAAAAATATTGAATAATATTAAAATTGCCACAATAACAATTTTTAAACAAATCAACATGGAGAATATTTCGAATAAGGATGCGTATTAAAGTTTTATAACGTAATTTTTGTTTTATAAATGATTTTATGTAATTATATATTTCGTACTTTTTCTTTTCGGCAGGAGTACTTCATGTTCACTTCACCAATGCCAAAATATTGAATAAATATTGAATGGCGTATTAAATAAAGACAATAAAAGAAGCTGCTTCTTTTCACGTGATGATCTGGTAATTGTAAATTTTTCAAACAATTTGTTTTTCAGGGTGATTCACAAGAAACTTGTTTTTATTTCTTGGTGACCGTATTGCTGCATTTTTGTTCTCTGAGTAAGAAAATATATTCCTAATTTTTTCAAATTGTCAAAAAATGTTGTAGAGATTGCAAGCGTTGAATTAATTGCACCCCTAAACATTTTTGTAAGAATCGCCTACATTTTTAGACCTTCCCCATGCAATATAGGGAAAAATATATTAATTAAAATTAATTTAAAAAACGGAAGAAAATATATGGGAATCCCGAATTTGATTTATGCCAGGAAGATCATGTACGGTTCAAATAAGACTATGGTAAAAAGTTTTTTGCGCATTTGTTGATCTAGAAAAATCGTTTGGCAAGGTGGATAGAAGTAAACTTTGGGAAGTCCTGAAAGAGTACAAAGCAAATGAATCGCTCCTATAAGCAATAAAAGAATATTTGCTGGTAGCAAAGCGTGTCTCAGGGAAGGAGGTGTGTGTACGAAGGACCCTCTTGGACGAAGAAGGTGTTGATTTCGGGACAGTGAGGGTACGTGGGCTAGCGTTTGCAGATGATAAGGTTGTTATGACAGAGCCAATAGAAAACTTGCATAGAATGTTGAGCAAACTGAATACAAGCATGAAAAACATGGGCCTAAAAATTAACGTAAATAAAAAAAAATATGGTGTTTAAAGAAAAGGGTGACAAAGCAATGTGCAACATTGTCCTGAATAATGAGAGAATAGAACAAGCTAATAAGTACGTTTATCTTGGAAGCCTATTCACTAGTGAATAGACAATCGTCCAGGGATGCTCCCGAAGGAATTACCCCCAAGCGGAGGCTTAACAACCGTGCCGAAAACGGAATGGCACCTGAGCGAGGTGTCTTGAAAGGTGACCGAGTGACCTCTCGGAATATGCAGCCTCATTATTGCACGCGGGGCTCTACAAAAATGAACGAACCCTTTTCCTAGCTGCTAGTGGGAACTCGTGGAAATGTGCTTCAGCACGTTTCGCATCATTCTTTGCGAAATCAAGCCGACTACCTCCGGAAAAATGGATATATACGCGGAGCGCTTCCCCAACCGCTGCTTGATCAAGCTGCGGACGAAGATGAGGAAGCGACATTAAGACCAACCGCGGAATCAGGCACCTTCTGAGAGATGATCCCGATTTCAGGACAAGGAGGAATATTAATATGCAAGTTCCTCCCAAGCCCCAAGATCTGGCTGAAATGGATGCCTCTCTTTATGGAGATATCTCGCAAAAGTCTGACCTCTTGACAATCAATTGCTTAGTAGACCATCAATTGAATCACACACTGAACAAGTCATAGCTGATAACAATGAAGCAGCATATTGTTGACAAAATACGGATGTTACCTAACGCAAGGAGAAGAATACAGAAGAGGGTGAGGTCGATCAGGAAGAATCAGGAGCTTCTCGCTAACCCGTCGCGCCTTTTCAGGGATCTCCCCACTTCTGTAAAAAATACACCCAGGCCCAGGAAGGTAGAGACTTTTTTGGAGAGAGGTATACAGGGTTCCCAAAACACTAAACTTGAAACAAAAATACTGAAAATATTATCCGCTTCACGGAGTTTTGCAACAACCTCATAAAGTTTAAGAAGGAATGTCCAGAAACCACTGCCGAAGAGGAGAAAAGGGCACTCAGAGGCACGAAGAACTTTTCTGCTACTTGGCCAGATTGTACCAAGAACTTCTGGTGGAAGAAGTTTACTTTTACAAACCTACATTTGGCCCGCATATTCAACTCATATTTAAAGTCGGAGACGCCCATTCTCCAGTGAATGGTGTTAGGACGCACTATACTTCTGCCGAAAAAAGGCAGCATGTCCAAACCAGAGAATTACAACTCGACTTGGATACTGAAAATAGGATCAGTAGAAAGTTTTTAATTACACTTATCATGATATTTGATATCAAAGTGGAATCGAATTTCGCTTGTATGCTAATCAAAGGACTCGATTAAGTCACAACCTTTCGTTGGCATTCGATCCAATCTTTCATTGCCCCAATTAATTTTCAGTGAAATTGGTGAGAGCTTATGAAAACCAGAATATTAAACCTATTGCATCAAATATTTCTATATTATACCTGAATATGTAAGGATTTTATCACGAAAACTAATTTTATTGTATACTGGCTCATTTATTTTTATGACGAAAGTTAGCATAGATAATTCCATACACAAAGAGATGCATTGAGTATATATTTCATGTTAGAATGGAAAGAAACGTCTGCCCAGTATTATTCGGAACATACTTGCGGAAAGTACAACATTTCCAAAATCCATGAAATTTTAATGCTCTGATCTATTTAGATAGTAAGGCTTTCCAGCTTCCAATTGTGATGAGTACTCACAGATATCATAGCATGTAAAACATCTCGGTGGAAATTGACTCAGAATGTATACAAACGCTTCCATACTTAAAGACAAATAATACCACTCCAGTTACAAACAATGAGCGAATCAGACCATAAATTTCGTGATGGTTCACTGTAAACACAAATTCGAATCATAATCCACGAGATTGAGTGGAAAATAAAATTTAAAAGTGAGAATTGAATTTTCTCTTCGACAATAAAATTGCTCTAATCGGATAAATTAGAAGAGGACATCTTTTCTGAAGTAAATCGTTTCACGTCAGGAATGTATATGAATGGTCAGAGCGAAACCAGTGACGTAACTTCGTTAAGAAAATTTGTGTTCACGGTTGTGGGGGCCCAGGGCCGGTTTTTCAATTGTTTCCGCATTGGTTTGGGGGCCCCCTAGCTTGCGGGACCCGTGTTCCCGGAACACATGAAATACCGGTAGTTACGCTACTGGAGCGAACCTTCACATTTCCCTTTTCTAATCCAATCTCCTCATTTCCGTCCATTAATTTTCCACGTTATCCACGTTCCTTACTTCTCTCCATAGTCAGCGAATGTCAGAAAGTGTGATTATATTTTCCGCCTCGTTCTCGGGATTACACTCCTGCTATTGACCAGCGCGTGATCCGGTATCCCCTTCCTTCTGAAGTCTCTATTGTTGTGAAATGGATATTTTTTTCTAACACTTTTTATGCCGTCCCTACTCTCATTAAATCCCGAAATATGGCGTAAAGGTTTATTTCGCGACATATTGATCCCATTTCATTTTTTCAAATTGTACTTCAATCGTGTTACAAGACTGCAAATCTCAAGCCATAAAACAACTTCCTATCATTATTTCTTTCCGAGATGATATGTTTGTGAAAACGGTCAGTAAATAGTAAACGATTTCATATTTCGAAGTTTCTAAAACCTCGTTGCATTTTGGACACCTTCAGAAGCGTCTGTTAATTTTTTTATATTTTTCGGGACTTCCAGCTTGTTTTGGAAAGCCTCGAAAGTCGAGGCTTGAAAAAAGTGTCTCCAAAACCTTGTGTTTTGGCCCGTTTTACATCAGCACTATCGTAAAATTTTTTTTAGAACTACAATATTCATATCTATCAATTCGGCAGACCTGCAGCTCTCACGCTGAACCAGCCAAAATTTCCTGCGATTTTTTTTTAACGAGTTTCGAGCGATTAATTTGAGGGTGCCGTATTTTTGACGCCGACTTTAGTTCAACTTTTTCTTGTCTCCTTGCAGAACTCGATTGCACGCTCTGGCATTCTCACCTTCTCTGGCTGCCGGACTCTCATCCGGGACAGTTATACGAGGAGAAAATGTCAATGGAAATAATGGATGTTTTGGTGGCTTCTTTAACATAATCAATCATAAAACAGTACAATAGTGTCTTGAAGAATTGGTGGACCTATTGTAGCGATCACATATGTGACGTGCACCAAAGAAAGGGGGCTTACTCTGGAAAGTGAGATTTTTCAGGGCTAGCGGTCGAAGTCGGCCGGATAGACGCGACTTTTAGGAGAGAGGAAAGACTCACGAAATCTTCCCTCTCCACTTACCACTGCATTCTCACGAGGAAAGAGATGGGTCGTAGACGCGGCTCACGGACGGGTATAGATGAGACGCGGAGATGTAGTGATGAGTGGTGGGAGGCGTTTCACGGGATCTCGAGCTCTCGAGCGAAAGCCTGATTTCTCGGATACCTAATAACTCAATTATTAGCAATAATAACGTTTGAACATTTTTTTCGATGGTTTCATCAAAAAGAGCAACTCAAAAACTATCGAAAGTTGTAAAAACCTCGATTTCGATTTCTTTAGAGTAAGCCCCCTTTCTTCAGCGCACGTTACATATATGATTTCAAGCTTCCTTACCGTGCAAATCGACAGTGGAGCCTCTTATGGTAGATTAAATACGACTAGGTCGGCAATATACCTTATTTCTGACACTAGAATTTCTGATTCCATAATAGAACGTTTTTTCAGGGGAATCTATAAACTCAAACCTTCTCGACCAAAGTATGCTAAAACCTGTAGTGCATCTCTAGTTTCAGACAAAATTTCGAAATGGTTTCCGCTTGATCAACTCTATCTGCAAAAAATTTTTTGAGAAACTAGCAATACTTCTAGCTTTAGGAACAGGTTATCGATTTTAGACCCTTTCGCTCATTCCGTTAGATACTATTTTATTCTCAGCTTTCGAGGTGGAAATTAGGATCGAAGCTTTCACCTTGAAACACTATTTAGAAAGAACACGCATACAAGCGTATCACTTTAAGTCGCGTCTAAATAAATTTTCTTGATGAAGGAAAACTGTCTTATCGGGTTGAACGTTGTACATAAAATAGGTTACGAGCGCTTTGAGAGGTAACGCAAATCCGCTTTTCATTGCCCTAAAGAGGTCTTATAATGCAGTAGGTTGCGCAAACTTTAAGCTATTGGATTAAAAATGTTCTTCTCATATGCGGCGTTTGATGAAACAAATTAAAAAACTTTCGTCTGAGATAAAAAATAAAAAGATCTATTCAAAACATGTATGCGACTCGGTGATTCACATTCAACGTAAAGGTATCAGCACGCTGGAGTGAAGTTTGAATATATATCTGCACAGATTTCACAATCTTCAACCCACTCTCTGAAAAGTGATATCGGATATCTACGTATTCCGTGAGCTTGTGGTATTCTGGATTTTTAACTTATCTGATTGCGCCTTGATTATCCACTTAGAGAAAACTTGCTGTCGTGCTGTCGTGCTTAGAGTTACAAGTTTCTGACGTGGAGAAGACTACGATATAAGACCATTTGACAAACTAATAGCGTATCCGGTGACAGACCTTCGAGTTTCTAAATCGCTGGCATAATCCGCGTGCGAAAAACCAATCAGCTGTGGCTCCTTCCCCACTTACTGTATTTAAGACCAAGATCAGCTATATACACTAAATGCTTGAAAATTCGTTTCACAGCTTTCCAATGACTGTCATCATGATTACATAGAAATCTACTCACAAAATTTGCAGAAAAGGAAAATATGGACTAGAGATACGGTCGCTAGGAGAATGAAAGAGCCCCACAGCTTCACGAAAATGAACATTTTCTCGACTGTCTCAACTTACTGAGAATTTCATCAATGTAATTTTCGAATGTAAAAACATAGAATTACCGATAGATTTACATAGAATTACGGAACTTTTCACTCTAACATCTTGAAGCTTGCTTGAGACCGCATAAAGACTTCTCAAGTTTGCACACAAATTCTTCTTTCGATCCATCTATGATTAATCCCTCTAGAATCTCCATATGAATTCCTCTCCGAGTTCGCCGTAGAGAAAAGCACTTTTCACATCGAACTGTGACATTTCTAGATCTATTTGTGTAATTATCGCCAATAAAACTCGGAGTGAGTCGTATCGCATAACTGGAGCGAAGGTCTCATTGTAGTCCAGGCCTTGTTGCTGTTGAAACCCTCTGGCAACTAATCGAGCCTTGTCACGCTATACTTCGCTTGATGCACTTTGCTGAACCTGGAAGACACGTTTTGAGTCAATAGGCTTTCGATCCTCCGGCCTTGAAACGATCTTGCAAGTTCCGTTCCTTCAAAGAGCATCGAATTTGTCTTTTATTGCCACGATCCACTTTTCAGAATCATTTCCCATGACAGCTTCTTAGCATGAAGCGGGCATGCGATATTTAACAAAACTTGCTTGATATCTAGCTGGCTTGCAAAGAGTATCTCGATTCCTGAGATGCATTGACTCCTCCTCATAGGTGCCTGCTTCTGAGACTTCTTATTGAAAGAGACTTTTCTTGATATGTTCACAGTCGTGTTGCTCGGATCATAGAGTCGGTAATTTGAAAAGTTTGCTTGATATTCGACCGGCAAAACTTTAATCGATTTCAGGCTAACCTTGTTCCTAAGTTTATCGTCAACATGCACAAAAGCTTCAGAGTAAAAATCCTATAATGGCCAAGACTTGGTATCTTGCCCATCCAGATCTCGTAAGGAGTTATTTCAGAGTCCTTACACGATGCTGTACGATTGAGTGTGTAGACGGCGTGTATGGTGCGGTATTCTCTATAAGAATTCCACGTGACGAAAGATAGTTTTTCATTTCTTTATTAAGATATTCACCACCATTGTCCGAGCGTAGAATTTCAGGGACTTTTCAAATACATTCGCCACCATTCTCTCATAATTCTTAACGTCTGAGTACACATATTATTCTCATGGCTTTCTGACTTCCGAATTTTCTCGTTTATTAAAAGGTAGACGATGACTTTTACACAACTGACAAGGTTCGAAGAAGGAATCATCTTTGTCTGATAGTTATAATCCTTCTACTGAACCCCTTGCTGACATTTCTTGAATTGTCCTTTTGTTGACATGGCCTAAACGTTCGTGCCAGACTTGAAGACTCGTAGTTGATACATTGGCCTCTCCAGTGTCGACTTTCTTTAATATAGAAAACATCCAATATATCTCGCTAATCCGATTGTAGCCTTGTGTTGCTTGTTGATTGTCACGAACGAGTATGACTCCCGGAACATAGAGTACATTTTCAATTTTTGACTCCATCTACACGCCGTCAACTAATTTTTCAATTTGAACTGTTCCGAATCCTTTAACTTCGAAAAAACCATCATCACTGTGCCACTTCCGTCGGTTAGTGGTACGTTTCGAAGCATCACTGTCGACAATCCACATATCTTTCCCATCACTACTTAGTAACGACTCGATTCCTGGACAAGAAGGCTCTTTGAACGAAAAATCACGACTTTCACTAGGGCACTGATCAGATGACGTCACGATGAAGCCACAACTTCCCGAATCACTTTTTTTGTATTCAGATTTCTTGTCACGTTTTTTCTTACGACACTCTCACGTAAAATGTCCTTTTCTATTGAATTTGAGCTGATTATAAACTGCTTTGAAGGAATTATGAAACTATTATATAAACAGTTGAAGGAAAGTAAAAGTACAGAGTTTGCTAGCATGAGAAACAGCAGAGGCGAAATGCTGTATGATATAGACGGAATAGTAGACGCTTTGAAAGAGTCTTTCAAAGAATTATTGGGAGGTGAAAATATCGGACAACAAAACTGCGACATAGAAGATAATGCATTAGAAAACCCAATTGAAAAAGTCTATGTCACTGAGGTCAGAGATATAATTAAGAACTTGAAAAACGGTAAGGCTGCGGGTATAGACAATATTAGCGCTGAAATGCTTAAATACGGTGGCGAGTACATACCTCACAGGTTGTGCGAATTAATAAATTTATGTATTGAAACGGGAGAAGTCCCAGACGATTGGAGAAAAGCGATTATCGTACCAATATACAAAAGAAAAGGAGATAAAAGCAACTGCAGTAATTACAGAGGTATCAGCCTACTAAGTACCGTAAGTAAAATATACTCAAAAATACTTATCCGTAGGGTAATGGAAATCACAGAAGAGAAAATATGAGAAATCCAAAGTGGATTTATGCCAGGAAGGCCAGGAAGATCATGTACGGTTCAGGTATTTAGCCTAAGACAGGTCGCAGAAAAAAGTTTGAGAGTAGGAAAGAAAGTCTTCTGTGCATTTATCGATCTAGAAAAAGCATTCGACACGGTAAATAGAAGTAAACTTTGGGAAGTCCTTGAAGAGTATGGAGTGAATGGAGGGCTCCTACAAGCAATGAGAACACTATATACAGGTAGTAAAGCGAGTGTAAGGGTAAATGGGAAAAAGAGTGAATGGTTCGATATTATGCAAGGCGTGAAACAAGGATGCGTTATGTCCTCGTGGCTATTTATCATATTCATGGATAAGTGTCTTAGAACTGCCCTCTTAGACGAAAAAGGTGTAGATCTCGTAACCATCAAGGTACGTGGGTTGGCTTTCGCGGATGACAAGATTGTTATGGCAGAATCAGTCGAGGACTTGCAAAGAATGTTGAATAAACTTAATACAAGCATGAAGAACATGGACCTCAAAATTAACGTGAATAAAACGAAAGTCATGGTGTTTGAGGGAAAAAGTGAGAAAACAATATGCAACATAGTCCTAAATGATGAGAAATTAGAACAAGTTGACAAGTACGTATATCTAGGTAGTCTATTCACTAACGACGGAAAAATAGATGGGAATTAGATAGGCGCATAAATATGGGTAAGCAGGTTATCGGTAGAGCAAGGTCCATCCTCACAAATAAAAACATATCAAAAAAAGCTAAAATGGCCATACATAACTCTATTTTCGTACCGACTGTACTATACGGTAGCGAGACATGGACCTGTCAAGAAAAGGACAGGAGTAAAATCAACGCGATCGGCATGAAACCTCTGCGCATAATATGCGGGAAAACACTGATGGACAAAGTACGAAACGAGACAATCCTCAAAGAATGTGTTACAGGGGAGACACTAGTTGACATATGGGAAAGAAATCAGCTAAGGTGGTTCGGACATCTTGAAAGAATGAAAGATGAACGACTGACCAAGCAAGTGTATAAAGGTAAAGTAAATGGCAAAATGCCCAGAGGTAGACCGCCGAAAGAATGGTTATAATCTGTGAATGAGACACTAATACGAAGAGACATAAGAAGCCATAGAAATACAAGAGCCTGCATTAAAAAATGCATGGACGTGAATGAAGCTAGAGTAGTATGCCAGGACAGAAATATGTGGCGACAAATAGTTTATAAACAGAGTGACAATAGAGTGAATGATGCCTGAAACAAAGACCTTGGATACTAATGGGCCCAAGTGGGGAACCATACATAATAATTTTGTGAGGCTCCTCATTTGGGGTGATCGCTAGAGAGATTGATCAGCAACCTGGGTCGGAGCAGTGTTGCGGAGTGAACGTGTCATTTATATAAATAACACGAGAACTCCAGATCAATCTAAAACATCTATACATAACACCTACATACCCATCCACCCTATACCCATATACCGATCAACCTCATACCTATATACCTATTTCACAGCCTTCCAACCGAACAAGTCACGCCTACCCCGGAAGGGAAAAGGCTTAATGGTATAATAATAATAATAATGGAGACTCATAACGGCCAATGCATTTGTAGCCTCATCGTCTACAGTGAGACGGCTCTCTCCTTTCAAGAGTCCTGTTTCCAGGTTACTTAAGATTTGACTTTCAGGATCCAAACTATCCCAAGCTGTCTTCAGACCATTATATTTAGAAAGGAGACTGGCAAGGATTGTTGCCATTACAGCTGCATCTGAAATATTTTCACCTACATTGAACAAACGTGCCGCCATGTTTTGTACTTTTGCCACATGCTGTACTACTGACTCAGACTAGTTCATTCTGTACTCATGAAATTTTTGTGTTAACAGCAGCTTGTTCGATGCAAATTTTTGCTCGTAGATACTGCTCAGCTTGGACCACATCTTTCGAGCTGTCGTGAGAGTCAATAGACACTCCAGCTGTGCTGGTTCTAGCGAAGACGAAATAAGAAACATGGCTTTTGCATTATTCTTTACCAATGCTTTCGCCGCCTCTGATTGCTGATCATTCGACATCCGTCCCATGCAATTAATTATTTCTACCAATTCGTACATAGTAACTAGAGCATTAAACTGGAATCTCCAAGCTTGAAAATTCGATTCGTTAAACTTCGTGACGTGTCTCGCGAAAAACTCTTCCGAAATTTTGCTACACTTGACCTACAGCATTCACGGAAAACACAAAGGCAATTTCTGCCTCACAAAATTTCTCCACGTGTCGAGTAACTTGGACTCTCATTCAGACAAATTTACGCAGGTATGGTGACTGGGCCCATAACCTGTATGAGAAGAAAGGATTATATCGAAAATTTGATATATCGATAAGTATCGGTTTTACATACGAGCGCGAACACCTAAACTTTTAACAGCGTTCCTAAAGAGTTCACGGCTCATAGCACTAGACACGCATCCACCTCTTAAGCTTTCAAGAAAGGTCTATACTTAAAGAGTCATGAAAAGCTCTGCAGGATGGTCAGAAAGATCATCTGCCTTTCCAAAATTCTATAATAAACCAATTATGGAGTCTGATAACCTCTTCACTTCAGTTATGAGTTTCTATATTAGTTTTGTACGTTTTAGTTATTCCTGATAAAATAAAATCAGCTTTAGAAAATTGTCAGCTCTGAAAGTCTAAAATTGTGATCCCGAGAACGAGAAGGAAATCATAATTAACCGATTAAATGAACTTACCTGTAAGTGAAGTTTAACCGTAATGATACGGCCGCCTCGTTCGAAGGGATAACACCCCTCCCATGCGTCAATTTTTTCCTTTTTGCTCCCAAGCACGGAAACAAAATTCCATGGACAATGTTCCTGAGGAGTAGGTGGTAGAGGGAAATTCATGGCCCCGATATGATTTATTTTAGTTCTGAATTGTGGCGGCGTGAACGGCATGAGATGACACTACAAGTGTAATCCCTTTGGAGAGAGGCGGTCGTATAATTTATGACTGAACTTCACTTACAGGTAAGTTCATTTGATCGGTTATTATTCAAACCATCAGAGTGCTCAATTTATTGAGCCAATTATACCTCATGCTTGTTTCTCATTACCTTCATGTTTCATTCATTTTCTATCCATTTTTTCTATTTTCCTCCGTTAATTGGGGATTATGGCAGAGCGAAAATGCTTAAATGAATAGAATCATTGGAGACGAAGAAAGAAAGTTCTCGTTTGACATCCGAAAGAAGGGAAAACAATCTTGAAATCGGTGAAATTTTTTTAAATAATAATTTTTTATTATTGTTTATAACTAAAAAAAGGGAAATTCAGCCTTATTTTTTATAACATAGGTAAAATCTGATATATTTCACCATTCAAGAACCTATTAGAAGACATTAACTGATTTCAAAAATATTTTCTTTCACTTTTTTCAGATGCTAAACAACAACAATTTTTGGTTTGTCTTGGATGATTCGATTAATTTCTGCACTTTCACTCTGTCCTATTGGAAATAATATAATTTTGTATCCTTAGTTAAATAAATGTCATATAATAAATAGGGCATATTCTATATTTCCCTTCCATCCTTTTACTACTGGAAATAAACGCAACGTGTTACATTTCTGAACATAAAAAGTGCCTGGGTAGAGAACTCTTGTGTATTTAAAAAAAATGCCCAGTTAACATTTTCGCCCACATTTTATAGTAAACTAAAAATCGATAGTACATGAAAAGGCTGAAGAGTCAAGATACCTCTGTGGATCGTGGCGTTAAAGTTTAGTAATATCTTAAAAGAAACTTGTTACAGTACTCTTTTGTGATTTCTCTCTTTTATTTACAAGCTAATTGTTACAAAAAATGGATTATAATTACATTGCAGTATGAACAAGAAAGCAATAATAAATAGCTGACTATATCCATTGCATTTCTTGCTAGTTCGTCGATATAAATAGTGCAAGTAAACGCATTAATCTTAACGTATAAGCTTAGATATTAAACTGAAGCAAAAACGGGATGCAGAATTCGTCGCTCTGGAATTTAGGAATGTCGAGAGAATCTGCCACCACTATTTTCCAATTCATGATCCATAACTATAGCTTCTTAGCAAATTCAAAATATTTCATGTAGACAATTCATTCTTTATAATATGCGCCATTGACCTTTGGTAAGATTGATGAGCTCGTTACTGGAAGTTTTTATCAACAGTGGCTAGGAGTTATCTATGAATATTTCTAAGGCTGCTATTTTGGTTATTGTGGGCTTTATTGTTGTCCGTTTCTGCTAAGATTTCTATTGTCCTTTTCCAAAAGTTGATATTCACCTTTAGTGTGGTTGTTATTGACCTATGCCGAGGTTGTTATTTTATTAATATTGTTTGGTTTGGTTTTTTTATTGGTCTTCGCTAAGTTGTTTTTTTTAATAAGGGTTTCTATTGTTGACCATTGCCATTGCTATTTTTGGAACCTGTCACTCGTCATCCAGGCACGTCGCCGTGACGAGTATTCACATGGAAAACAGCTTACATCTTTGAAACAACTTGGCTTGGCTCCTTGCCAGTGACTAAAGGACTCAACTTATCACTACCGTCACTATTTGCACACAACAGTACAGTCAGTCTCTCTTTACTTTACTTTCCGCCATGACAATCTTCATCTTTAAATGTAAAGGACTAATCTGGCATGAGATTGAAAAAGATCCAAATTCGTCTGCGTTGTAAATGCAATCCAGTGTATAGCCCTGCAGAAGTCCTTTCACTGTATAAGAGTTCCAGCTTATTACAACCGATTCATCAACAGATTCCGACTCACGTTGTCGTTGGTCGATAAACGATACCATGATGGTGACGAAAGCGATGAAGCCACCCTGAGGATGCTGTGAAATCTCTAAATCCAATTTCTCGAACTATCTCTAAAACCTTAACTTTTCTTCTTCTACAGGAATCCAAAACCGCATTTTCTTCCACGTCATTACGATCACTCACGATTGATCTTAATGTAGACGCAGAAATTCCTAATCATGCCGCGAAGTCTTTTTGATTTAAACTTGCATTTTGGTCGTATTTTCTTGAAATTTCGCACTTCTCTGACACTGAAAACGCTTTTCTTTCTTTTTTTCTATTTTTTTTTTGCACTGACATTTTTGTTATTTTTAGAACAACACTACAAATTATATCACAAGACACTACAGATATTCGAATGAAGTACTAAAGAACCGCAAATGTATTATGAGATACGAGCAGGGCTCTAGGTAAACGTATACTGAACGTTTGATGATTCAGCTTATCACCGTTTAAACGAAAGTTTAGCACGATTGGAACTTTGACGATTGGAAATTTGAGCTTCCTGCCCAATAAGAAATCATTATATGCGGGAGAATCATACCTTGGGACCCCCAACATTAGAGCTTTAAAAGCGGGAAAGCGATATAAGCAGAAAGCGTTATATGCGTGAAAATTTATATGGGCTTCTTATGGGAGTGATTACGGGACCGGAAGAACTGAGCGTTAGAGGCGGGAAAGCCTTATATGCGGGAGCGTTATGACGCGATTTGAATGTAGTTATTTCTAGGGGCTTTTTGAATTGCTTAAGATTATTGACCGCTGATATAATTGTTATTTTTAATTACAAGGGGTTTTTGTTATTGGTGTCATTTGCTAAAAGTTATTATTAATGTTTTTATTAACAGTTTTTAGGGTTGTTTATGACCTTTGCTGAGTTATTTTTTGTTTTTCGTAAGGTTTTGAACTCTTAAATTCTTGTAGACATTTTTAATTATTATTCTATGCAATAGTTGAGAATCTTCTAACGATAATCCATGATGACATATAATTATGAATTTCTTCTACCTTAGCAATGTCAGGCCAGAATTCGCATCGAAATTAACGTATTAAATGTGTGTAATCTATGAACAGTGAACACAGTTACCACGATGTATTCACGTGCTGTCCACGTCATGTCGTGGCTCAATATCCTGTTTTTTCCTAACTAGAGTGCGAAGTGAAATCGCATTACAGTTGGTAGTCAGCTTTGTGAATGTTCCAAATCCATGATATGCCGAAATCAAATGTATATCCCATACGTGGATGTCGTTTTAATCAAATCATGGTTGAAAAAATGAAAACATTACAAAATCCATAAGTCAATATGGAAAATTCAATTTGAATTAAATATCTCAGAATTTGAAGCAAAAAAAAAATTTGTAATATTTGTATATTTTCTGTGAAACTGTCTGCTATAAATATATATTGTATATATTGTAGTCCCTTCAAAAGTTGAGGCATGTCTTCAAAATACATCAGAATATAAATCTACTAAATTTGTATCCGTTCAAACCAACTGATATTGTATCCAATTTGTAAATCAGTCCTGCTTCAGTTTCATTTTATTTTTTTTTTATGAACTCAATACATAAAACATCAGGGGATAGAGAGACAGTTAGAGTAGCGAACAATAATTGGTATGAGAGAAAACTCCACACAGAGGGAAGACATTCGACAAAATAAGAATATGCATGGATTAACATTTATTCTTCAATTCCCCATAATAAGACTCTTGTATCTGCTTCGCAGAATAAATTGAAAAAAGATTACTATAGTGAAGTAACAATTCTACGAAAAAACTGATATTTGTCTTCAGATTTCTCATAATGAATCCTACCGTCAAAATAAAAGAGGAAACTATTTAGGAGTGAAATTATTTCTTCATCATACCTCAATCGAAAATTCGACTTTCGATGCCTGTGTAACAGGTCAAAAATTTAATTTTCAACCCTACGGAAAAAAGTGTCAAGTAAAATTCCCTTCTTCACTTTTCTCATATGAACTCCCTGCTCCCCAGCTAGAACAGTTTAACTCACGCTTACCCTGAATAGAATTTGGCCTTAACGGTATAATGATATCAATTGGAAAAATGTTTCTAGGAAATCTGATTATATCTGTTAAATTTCTTTAAAAATTCCTTGGAATCTTTTAAAATATTTTAAAGCCCTATATGTCTCATAAAAGGTATACAAATTCTCTTAAATTCTTCGAAATTTTATTCAGTACTTGGAAATTCCTGGGAATCTATCCAAATATCTTGAAATCTTATAAATCCTTTTACAATCCCTCAAAATCCATCCAAAGTCCTGGGTTGTATTAAAAATATTTGAAAATCTCTTTAAATTTGTGAAAACCTTGAAAATCCTTCATTTTTGGTGAATAAATTCTTTGTGATCCATTGAAATATAATAAAATCCATTGTAATCCTATGAAATTACATAGAACTTGACGATATGCCTAGATATACTATATACGATATACTTCTTGAAATCCCTTAAAATATTTGATGCCCTATGAAATACTTTGAGATCATGGGAAATATCATAAAATACCTTATTATGAGCTTTTCAAATTCCTTAGAAGTACTTATATCCTCGAAAGCCCGATAAAATCTTTTAAAAATCCTTTGAGATCCTTCCACATCTTTCGAAATTCAAGGAAATTCCTTGAAACTGAAATTCTTTGCAACTTATATAAATATCATCAAATGTTAATTTTTATTCATGTATTAAAATCCATTAAAAATCAATTAAAGTCATCGCATAAGAATACCGTAAAACCTCTAAAATCTTATGAAATATTTCAAAATCCCTATGAAGTTGAGGAAATTATGTGCAATCCCATAATTCTTGGTTTTACCTCTTGAAAGATCTTGAAATCTCTGAAATAATATTAAACCCTTTAATTAACTGTTGTGCAATCCTTTGCACTGCCATACAATATTAAAAATCTTTCAAAATTTATGGAATTTTGTAAAAGCTTTGAATTTTCCTTGAAATAATTTGAATCATCAAAACATTTAGAAGAATTTTCTTGGAAACATTTGAAATCCTTGGCAATCCTTTGAATGCTTAGAAAACTCTACACATTCTTTCAAATACCTGCGGATATTCCGAACCTCCCAAAAATATGTTAAAATCTTTCAAAAAAATTGACCAGATCGGCTTTTAGGGCCGGTCTGCAAGACTTTCATCAGATCGGTTGGTTCATAGCAATTCACTTTTGAACGCTACTTTTTACAAATAAATAATATGTCGATTTTTTGACCTAAATATATATAAAAAGGAAAGAACCTAAGCTTTCTTAAGACAAGAAATAGGACCCTGAGTTCAAAAAAAGTCTGACAAAATTGTTTGACGTATAGATGAATTACAAATTATACAATTCTAATTTCAAATACTTTAAATTTAGAACCGGGAAATGTCCAAAAACTCGTCTTTGTGTTTGAAGGCCACTCTGAGACATTTATATCAGGAATTTTACTGTTAATAATAGAAATTGTATCAGATGCATAGCGCGCGAATCATGACTTCTAGTATAAAATTGGTTAGCAATTAGTCAATTCAATTAGTCATAGCTCTCTTTGTGTATACAATTTTCTGCCCTCCCCCCTCAGGTCGCTTTTATGGTTCCGTTGTGGAGTACTTTACAAGTCTAGACAGTTTTTATTTTTTATTTAGAGAATGATCGGTCTAATGATGAAAAACATAAGGGGGTAATGGAGGAGAACGAGGCAGAACAATATCTGAGCGAATAATGAAATTGGACATATCACTACGCATATTCACGATTACGGAGTATCCAATAATGCCACCGTCACTGTTGGAGGTTGCAGGAGTCAGGATTCAGTAATTCAATAATGAATAAAGCTCTGACCCGAGAATATATTTTTCCCTCATTTTAATTTCTAAATTTTCAGTTTCAAGTGTAAAATTGTATAAACATTGGAACTTTGAGTTATTTGCATTAATTTTCAATCCTCTCCAGTTATGAAAGAAGGGACCCGTTCGCCATTTTGAATATTTTATTTCTCTCGTCTCTACTTTTTTTTGTAAGTTTGATCCAGTGGATAGGGCATGTTTTGCGCCATCGATTTTCTCATGATAAACTGATTGTCCAACTTACCGAGATCTATCCGACACCTGGATAACGAGATGTGAAAGCTGGAGAGATAATTTAATTGGATGAAAATCGATTCAAACTCACTTCCTGTTCTTCGACTGAAACCTCCCACAATTCTCTTTCTCATCTTGTTGACTGGAAATATGTGCACCGAAGATTGAATAAGTTCAGATGAACTAACTTCTGAAGCAAAAAATATTCTTATTCACTTCTGAATAAAATTGCTTATCAAGCTGAGTTGGCACATCGAAATTCATTTCGCCCTAGAATTGTACTACATAGTTTGAAATTCTTCACAAATTGTTGTTTTGCTAAATGCTGAAATTGGATTCCTTTCATGAAATGATAAACTTCTTTAACCTAATTTTACTCCTTAATAAATTCATATTATCGTCTCCATATTGCATATTTCTCCAGTATTGAGTTTATTTCTGCTTCAGATTATTTTTCTCTCTCAATTTTCTAATTCTTACTCAAGAGTGTCTTCAAGTTCTTTTTATCATAAAGAAAAGTACCATTTAATTCAGATACAAATAAACCCTGAAAACAAGGTATTAGGCGCGATATTTTCTGGGGCGAAGGTGACAGATTCAGACCTTTTTCTTTGTCTTTTTTCCTGGAGTTATTAGGAAACCAATAAATGTGTCAAATGTGGAGTATATGTATAAATATGTAGTTGGATATAAACAGAAATTTAATAAATCTGCTTTATAATTGTCCCATAAAGTGCAAATAGATATGGTTATTAACTTCACAATGTGGAAATTAATTGAGCAAAGTGCTTTGAGAAAGTTACGAATGTGCATATGGGAATAATATTACAATATTGTGTCATTTCATGTAAAATGCAAGGAATTTTGAATATCAAACTTCCAACATCTGTCTATTCCCGGATCTTGCTCTATTCCTGATTTTAGCTTAATGTCTACTGTCCACTGATCTGACACACTGCACGTGACAAGATTACAAAGTCATTGCTTAATGTTTGCAAATCCATACACCCAAGATGAGATGCACTCATAAAACGTGCTTTCACATTTATAGAGCATAATAGGAAAGTATTTCACATGGCTTTTTTCATATTTGATAAAAAATGCATTCTGTGAAGTAAATATATATATATATATATATATATATATATATATATGGCACTTTTTGAGACCTTCTGAACCTGAAAAAAAGGTTTTCGCAAATTTATATGCCTGCATGTATGTTTCTGTGTGTCTGTGCGTCTTGTGTCGCTGTGCGTCTGTAGATGTTTAGACTGTCAGCACGATAACCTTTGAAAGAATTGACAGATTGGATTGACCTTTGGTATACTCTTTTAGAGTCCTAAACTGAAGTTCAAGTTTGTTAGCCAGCCATTTTGGATAGAAATTCAAGAAGTTAGAGCATTTTCAAAACTTTTGAGACCACTTTTTTCAAGATTTGACAATCTTATGCACGGCTGTTCATAGTATTCAGAAAGATGAAAAATTTATTCTAATGACTTTTATTGATAAAAAACAAATTACTAGAGTTAAAGCATTCAACAAATTTAAGAAAACAAAGGAAAATGAAAGTTTGAAGCCAAGCAAGGCACGATATGAAAAAAAAGTCCAGAGTTGAAAAACGTTACTTCTTGCAAGCACTAAAAAAATATCATAACAACTTGAAAAATTTCATGAAAAAATCGAAAATTCACATTTTGATCTTAGAAAAAATAATGACAAATCAAAGCATTCCATTTTGCGGTCAAACTATGCAAGATATGGAAAAAAACCAACAAAAATGAAGCACCTAAAATTTGTTGTGAATCACTTTTCGATAGGATGCGTAGTTTTTGTTTTATTTGTAAAAAACAATATGATTAATGAAAAAAAATGTTGGTCAAATGACACAAGCTATAAAAAAAACGAATAGATAAAACTTTTTCACCCAAAAAAGAGCTAAAAATTTGTCATCATTCTTTGTTTGATAGGAAACATAGTTTTTGTATTTATCGTGAAAAATAACATAAAAAGTGAACAAATTAAATTTCTGGAAGAACGACGCAATTCACAATAACTTTTTATTCAACAATATCTTTTGCCTAAATTGTATCTGCAACATTTTCTTAGAATCACTTTACGGTAGGATGCGTAGTTTTGATGAAAATCGTAAAAATAACATTAAAAATTGACACAAGTTGCAATAAAATATTTAATAACAAAATTACTTTTTTATGGGATGCGCAGTTTTTTACATTCACATCCTAATGAGAACGTATTGCTTCAATGTACAAATTGACTCAGTCGGTTTTCATCAAATCTCCAGGTTTTGACACCCCCTGAGACAGAAAAAACGATTTTTACGAAGGTGTCTGTCTGTAGCCTGTAATATGTCTGTCTGTAGTCTATAGGTACGAAAACTTTCGAAAAAATGATCAGATTGGATTAAACTTTGGCACACTTTTTCAAGCCCTAAAAGAAAAGGACAGGTTCGTTAGCCAGCTATTTTTGATGAAAATTAGAAAAACTAGAGCATTTTCAAAATGTTTGAAACTATTTTAAAAAATTTTTAAATTATATGAACGGCCATTTGTCGTGCTTGAAAATTTGAATAATTTGCCCTCACGACCTTTCTCAATAAAAAGAAAGTTGTTGGAGCTATAGCATTTTCAAAATCCACAACAAAAAGGAAAATGAACATTCTAAACCAAACAACGTACGATATGAAAAAAGCCACGAATAGAAAAACGTTACTTTTTAAAAGCGCTATAAGATGATAATAACAACTTTTCGAATTTTCTTAATAAATCGAAAATTCCAATTTTTACCCCACAAAACATAATATAAAAAATAAAAAATTCCATTTTGCGTTTAATCTATGCAAGGCACGAAAAAATGTGATTCAGGGAAAGTTATCCATCCAAAAAAGATCTACAAAATTTGTTGTCAATAATTTTCCATTGACATTACAAAATAAACAAAAAATTAAATTTTTACATTCTCATCTCAATGAGAAGGTATTGGCTCGATGTAAAATTTGACCTTGTCGATTTTCATCAAATCTCGACCACTTTTTGAGTCCCCTGAGAGCCCCCAGAAAAAAACTATTTTTACGAAGATGTCTGTCTGTCTGTAGTAGGGTACATGCACGATAACTGTCCAAAAATTAATCAGATTGGATTGAGCTTTAGCACATTGTTTGAAGGTCTGAAATTTAAGGACGTGTTCATGAGCCAGCTAGTTAGGATATAAATGAAAAAAGCTACTCGGAAAGTCAAACAATTTATTCGCACGACTTTTTTTCGATAGAAAAAGATTGTCAGTCATAGCTTTTCAAATTTATTTAAAAAATCGAAAATTCAAATTTTGATCGCACAAAAAATAATGAGAAATCAAAAATTCCATTTTGCGGTTAAACTTTGCAAGATATTTACGGAAATAGATGAATCGACAAAAATTGTGCACCCAAGAAGGATCTACAAATTCTTTATAAATCTCTTTTCAGTTTGAAGCTTAGTTTCTGTTTTATTCGTGAAAAACAACATTGAAAATGAAAAAAATACAATTTTTGGACAAGTGACACAAGATATTTATGAAAAGAAATAAGAAGGCAGAAGATGTTCACCCAAAAAAGATCTACAAAGATGTTATGCATCATTTTTTGATAAGAAGCGTAGTTTTCATCTCAATCGTGAAAAATGACATTACAAATAAACAATTTCAATTTTTAGACAGAAAGACACAAGGTAGAATGAAACATTAAATAACAAAATTGTTTTTGAATCCGATATGAAAATTTCCTTACAAACTTTTTTCCTCACCAGACACGTGATGAAAATGTGTTCGTTATATCCGAAGAAACTTTAACAGAAGAGAATTCACAATCATAAAATTTCAGTTTCCGATGGTTTGACCTTTAATTTTAAAAGTCCTTTGCAGAAATGTGGGGAGTGTACAATGACAGCGCAGAGTGCGAGGTAAAGATATTATCGAGCTGAGAATAAAATTTGATGCAAACTAAGGAAAAAATATGAAAGCAATCATGATTAATAAAATTTGCCCTTTATCTTGCAATATCTGAATAAGCAATCCCAGGCCGAGGTACAGAAATAAATTCAATATGCATCTGATATAATAGTGTTGAACGTAATGTAGAAAAGTTCGCATTAAAGCAGAAGGAGCTTTGACAAGAAAGAATTCAAAATCACCAAAATACGGTCATCAATGGTTTGGCTCTTAATTTTAAAACGTTAGTGCACAAATGTGGAGGAAGTACAACGACCAAGCGCGTAGCGCGAGGTATATAAACAATCGAGCGTGAATTGCGAGATCGAACAGACGCACGTACTAGGCGCGCTTAAATTTGCGAGCCGCACGCGCAGCACGCGCAGCACGCGACGAAAATGTGCACTATGAAGTTTAACTCGTAATATCCATAACAAAAAAATTCGCTTTCATAAATTTTATTCATAATCTTCAATATTAACTGTATCTAGTTGACTGTCTGACTTTTCTCTCCACAATTCACCATAGAAAAAAATTACTTCTTGAATTTCAGCCTAATGAGTCGGATTGATAGGGTTTCCAAAAAACCTCTTCAGTGAAAAATTGATCTTGCGAGTTTTTGATGCCAATCATTAATTTATTATGGTTTCTATCAGTACAAGTCAGGGATCGGAAGCCCTGATTATTTAAGGGTCCGGGGACCTACATAAATGGTCCAGCAATGGTCTTGTCCAGATTTAAGTTGATTAGAAATAAAATGGTTCGTCTCCAGCTTCGGAGAATGGAAAAGTTTCGTGTGCACAACCGAATCCTAAAGAACTTGAGAAGTCCGGCTTATAAAGTCAGCATAGCTGCACTTTTTTATCACAATAAAAAATAACGCTGCAAAGTACTAGGGGTGCATTTATTATGAATATATTTATTTATACTTATTTTATGAAAACTTTGCTTTTTCATGAGCATAAAATAAATTTAATCCCTCCTAGAGGGTGGTTTACTTGTACTATGAAAAAAAGGCAGTGGTAATCTTAGTTTATGGCAATTATCTAATCTGACTTATTTCAAACTGTAATAAAATATTATTTGCTGTACTGATTCTTGATAAATTAAAAATTTTATTTCCAGAAAGTTAGAGTCCATCAAGGAAGGATGGTTTGTTAATAGGTCAATCGATGCGTCTTGAAGACGCGAAAAAATACATAATATACAGTACTATTTTATTTCTAATGTCAAAATATTTTTCCTCGTAATGAAAAACCAAATTTTTTAAAGGAAATCTTAAAAACGTTTTTGGTCGATTGTGAAAGGCCATAAAAGATTTGTCAGTGGGATCAATCGATGCGCCTTGAAGCGCGAACAAATACATAATATACAGTATTGTTGAATTCACAAGATCGAAAAAGTTTCCCTTATATGAAAAAAGAAAACCAATATATTTTTCAAAGCTATAAATCGGTATTGCTAGATCATACAAAGTCTTTGAGAGTTCCTTAATAGGTAATTCGAAATAGGTAGTACGAAGAGCTGACGGCAAATGCTGCAATCACACGAGTGGAAATCGCCTGCGTGTACGTGTATCACTCGCTATTTTTTGCAAAAACCACCCGAGAAAATTATTCAGCTCTTTTATACACTTATCACCAAACTGCTGGTTCCGTATGGTGGATTTCAGCCAAATTTCTCCACAATTTTTGAAGGGGAACTTATTAGGGTGCGATACGGCATTTTTTCACGAGGAATGAAATAATAAGATTCATCAGGTCACGCTTGAGCGTCGCATCCCACTTCAGCGACACGTCACACACCAGCGTCATGTCACACTTCAGCAAGGCAGCGGGCTAAGCGCGCGTATTCATGCAATTCAAAGAATTCGTGAAATTTAAGGAATTCGTGGAATTCACGGAACTCGTGGAGTTCAAGAACGTTGCGTATTTCATGGGATTTCATGAATTCCTAGAATTCATGGAATTTCTTGAATTCTGTGAATTCCATGAATTCTGTGAATTCCATGAATTCCATGAATTTTTAAAAAAAGACTTGATTGGCCAATCAAGTTCAAGCAGTCCCCACCATGGGGCACTCTGGCCAATCACAGGCATCGTAGAGAATACATATATAAGAACAACATAACCTGAAACTTCAGTTTCAGGTCAGCCCTGAAGAAGTGAACTGCAATGTTCACGAAACGTCGGCAACATTCCAAGTTTCGCACACGATTGAAACCCGAAAAATCTTTAAATTTTAAATTTATTATAAGTCTCTGAATTCATTGAATTCCTTGAACTGCTCCATTAACATAATGCCATACATAATTCGAAATTTTCTCTTCAAGTATTCACAAGATATTTTATGACAGTTTTCATATGCGTGTTGGTATCACGCAGGGAATAAAGAAATAAATAAGGGATTCATAAGGGATTTGCTCACTGGAAGTGATAAAAAATGTGGCTTCGCGTACAATGGAATGCAAAACTTTGCCCTTGCGTTGGATTTTTATCCTCTGCAAAAGTAACAGTAAGGTAAACGTCCCAGTAATCGTGAAGTTAGTCCCAGTAATCGTGATGCCAATTTTCTTGCTTTTTATTTTATTTGAATGAATGTAATTTCTATTTGCTATTTTAAAATGCTAAAAATAAGTGAGTTATCATTAAATGTTACTTTTAACACATTTTTGTAACAATATATTCAAACTATAACCAAGTTTCACGATCACTGGGACCGTCACGATTACTGGGACATTTACCTTAACCTCAAATTTATTCTAAAAACTGGATTATATTGTCCTATACCGAAACAATGTCATGCCTCACAAGTGGCTGTTGCATATGTTGTTTTCCCTCCGGTGTTATCAGTAGCAACAGGTTACCTAGCACCTGGAGAATCGTTACCTACATAACAATTTGAATTTGAATAACAAAAAAAAAGTTCTCACTTCGAAAAAATACAGTCAAAACGAGAGATATATTTAAAAGTAGAAATTGAAATAAGACTCAAACTCGGTAGAAGGAAGTACAAAACTGGCACGAAAAGATGCAAGTTTCTGAGACTTCCCGTACCATATTCCATATTCTTGACTTTTCAAATTATTTTCGCAAACTTCGAACTTCAGCGAAAGTTAATTCTTTAAGACTAATAATAATAATCTAAGACTAAAAATAATAAAAATAAGAATAATAATCTGCAAATATAATTCTCCTTAAGCACCATCACTCCAGTGCATTGTTTCTGCAGGGAAAACAACTTTTACGGACTTCATAGAACAGATAGACGATATTCCCAAATATCTATAGGAATATCCATTAATATAAAATATAATCGGTTTTATATCCAACACAATTCAAATTTTGTTATTCATTACACGCAATAACTGATGCTGATAAACAATAACTTCGATCTAGTTCGATTTAGTTATAAATTTCCACAATGAACGATGCAATAAAACAATCGTTAAAGTATGCTTAGGTATGTCCAAATTAACACGCCTGTTTCCGTGCTTGCTTACTAGCTATACATATGATCAATATTGCACGCTCTAAATTATTCATTGTTTCCGGGAAATACTTAAAGCACACATTAAACTTTCAAAAATTACAATAAATCAAAAAACATATATTGATGTATATGTATATGTATTGATGTAAACTTCGCAAAACTAGAGCATAATTTAGCTCTGGTATTGTGAAGACAACTTTTTAGATTTTCGTTTCTCATTGAGAAGAAATACAGGAAATGAAAAGTTTGACGTCACTAAGAAATTTTCTTCCAAGACTTACGTTGTCGTTTGCTACATCTTCAATCTAGAAAACGTCGATAGAGTGCGGATGCGATTGATGAACGGGTCGACAACCAACATTCACGTTCTTTAACCTTAAAATGAAAACCAGGTTTCCTTTTATATAAACATACAACAATTACAGGATATCCATATTATGTAATATGGATCGATAGTGAATAATTTAAGAAAGAAAGGAAATGAAAATAATTTCAAGGACAATGGCGTTAAGTTCTACTTTCCTTTGCATTATTTAATTATTCATGTCGATATTTATAACATTACTATAAAAGTTCAATTACAAAAATTGGTCATTATTATCATAGGACATAATTAGAAATACCCTAATTGGTATTGTCTATATAATAGTTTGCTTGCTCTCAATTTGAGCGTAAGTTCAACATCAATTGTTCAATTCAAAACAAGTTACGCTGTCAATTTGATAGACATCAAGGCGATATTCTCCATATATGTATATGTATATGTATATATATATTTATATATATATATATATATATATATATATATATATATATATATATGTATGTATATATGTATATATGTATATGTATATGTAGATCGTTCTGATGATATGACGTTCAATGATCCAGGATAACATGCAAAATCTGGGATAATGAAACTGAGGTTCCGGATGCAATAACCGATGGAACGCTCGGTTTTGTATTCCTTACTTCCCATTCAAGATGAAATGAAGCGAAAAGTTATCTAAAACTCAAATCTAAAAGAACGACTAGAAAAAATATGAGCATATAGAACTCAATGGAGAGCACAATTTTCGTGTAGAATATTTTTTGTTCGATTTCAACTTTGTGAAAAATAAAATATAAAATGCAAATTTCGACGTGCGGAATTCAATTCTTTTTTAAAAATAAACTTTGTTTAACAATATGTCGATGTTTGTCAATAGCTATTCAATACCATTCTTTCTCACGTTTGGAGGAAAAAAGTATCAAAGGAATTTTCAAGTTCAAACAACTTTCCGTAAAAGAGTTGTTCATAAGGGTCGAAACAAGCTTTTCGGAAGATTCAGATTTTTTTAGCGTGAGCGTTTGCGAATGCGAAAAGAACAAATGTCGAGGACGGGCAAGTAAAAAAAAAAAAAAAAAAATTGATTAGCATTTCGAACTCGAAAGTTCATTGCCTCACTACCCGATTCGGGTAGTGTTTCTAGGTGGATAAATACTACCAGTGTGGGTCCACCACACCCACGACGGGCAAGTAAACAAAGATTAAAACTAGCGCATTCTTTTGTTAGTTTTGTCTAATGTTTTTGAAATTTGTCTGATGCCCTTTCTGCGTTTTGTGTTTTCCGAGCAAAAATAAATTGTGACGAATGAAAAATCCCGAAAAATAAAATGCACGAATAATAAAATTTCCGAATAATAAAATTCCCGACAAATTTATATTATTGCCAAATTGGGAAATTCCCGAGAGTTTACATTATTACCAAATTTGAAAATTACCGAGTAATCAAATTTCCGACAGAGAATTGCCGAATTATAAAATATCCGTCACAGAAAATTACCGAATTTATACAATAAATTATTTTTGTAAATATCATTTATTGATTAAAAATACAATAATCAAAAATTTTTATCGAAAAAATTAATTCTAAAGTGTCTAAAATTATTTTTTGGATTTAAAATAACAGTAATTAATAAAATTTTCATTCAGAAATACAATTTCTTCAATTATTGTTATTTTATAATTAAAAAATATTTTTAGATAGTTTAAATATTAAAAATAATTTTCTTGTAGAAATATTTGATTGTAGTAGATGAATAAATAATATCCTTGGAAAATTTTTCTAATTGTTTAAATTCAGGAATTATTTAGTTCGGATATTTTATGATTCAGCGATTTTCTGTCGGGTATTTTGTTATTCGGAAATTTTCAAATTCAGTAGTATTAAAAACTGTCGGGAATTTTATTATTCGAGAATTTTCCAATTCAGTAATATTGTAAACTGTCCAGGAATTTCATAATTCGGGAATTTCACTGTGTCAGGAATTTTATTTTTCAGGATTTTTCCGTCGTCCCGTCCAAAAAGAAACTCGATTGTGGTAGAAAACAGTGATTGAAAAATCTTGGAAACGCCACTTTTCCATCATTATTATCATTACTGGGGGATCTCCGGTGGTGATTTTGGGCGTTAAACCCCCTCCATCTTTCCCCTGTCCTTCGTTGAATTTGCATATTCATAAAAAACTTCATGAGTTGCATGTTGGTGGCGGAAGTGAGAACGTGTTCAGTGACAGGTAGTGAGAGGTTTTACGGAATTTTTATGGAAGGCTTGAGTGGAGTGTGAGGGTGGAAGCTCAGAAGGTGAGTAGGGTTGTGTGGGGTGGAGCGGGGATATAAAAATTAATATTCAGGATAGTTGGGAGGTGGAAATTTAGCTAAATAGAGAAAGTGAGGTTAGGTTGGCAAGGGATCGAGGGAGTTTGTCGTCAGGAGTTTTGGGGACTTCGAGAGGGACCAGAGTTGCTCACGTAGTCATAGCGGATGTTAGGGGAGAGAAAGGGGTGTCTGCAGGGGCTGTGAGGAATGGAAAAAGTTAAATAAAGGGATAATTTGGGGTGATAGATGGCAGTGGTCTTCAGAGACATCTTTCTAATGCAGCAGGTACTGCATGGAGAGGTCTCAGTTACCGACGGAAGGGAGCGGGAGGTCACTAGTGTATGCAGATGACATTCCTAGCAAGGAGCGAGGAGGCCCTAAAGAAGATGATGTAGAGGTTGAGAAGATACCTGGATAAGAACAGGTTAGAACTAAATGCGGAAAAGTCCAAGGTTATGGTGTTCAGAAAAGAAGATGGAAAGAATAAGGGAGGGGATATGTGGTGATGACGCAGGTATGGGGGTTGGGAAAGGAATTATTCGCAGGTGATTTTGGAAGAAGAATGAAATTATTTGACTCACTAGTGAAGAGTGTGGTATTGTATGGAGTAGAGGTGTGGGGTGGAAGGAAACTGAAGGGGTAAATAGGACACAGGAGAGGTATGTAAATTGGACACTGGGCTTGGCAAAGAACACGCCTAATTATATTATCAGGCGGAAGAGGGGGAGAACGAGTAAGCGAGGGAAGTAAGCTGATTTGGGAGTGTTGGTGGGAGAAGTAGAACATCTTGAAGGGCAGCACCGTGAGTGGAGATATACCTTGTACGCAGGCACAAGGCATTATCTACAGTTTCCTCAGTTTTTTGTTATTTGGAAAGCGATTTGCTTCTTTATTTGTACACCCCATTGCCGCATACACGCCTGGCATTTCGAAAATATTGCTTTAAGCTAACACCTGAACTCTGCGTCAGGAAGGACTGATATAATTTGAATAGCAGACGTTACTACCGTTGGAACCGTCATCTCGTGTATCTCCACGCGCACTAGCGACCCTAGCGGCCACAAGTGTCAGCCACCGTTCCCATATGGGAGCAGTGGTTGGAGAAGTGCATGGAGATGGAAAGGAGTGGGATAAGCATGGTGGCATTGATGCATGGAAGGGGGGACAAAAGGGCAGTAGCATGGGTCAAGGATGTGTTGGGTAAGATGGAGAAGAAGACAAGGAAGGAGGAAGAGGAATGGAGAAGGAAAGATTGTGAATAGGAGAGGAATTCGATATAAGCAATCTGTAAATATTGTAAATTGTAGATAAGTAGTAGGTATCAGCCGCGGAGGCAGAGTTTGGCAATGCGAGAAAGTAGGGACATGTGTGCGAGGCTAGGCTAAGCGAGAAAGGCATGACGAGAAGAGCGAGCGGTCTTGGAGATAAGGTTTGGATGGATGATAGCTATTAAGAGTTAGTTTTGAGAAAATTCTGTA
This sequence comes from Andricus quercusramuli, assembly GCA_932178445.1. NCBI lineage: Eukaryota > Metazoa > Arthropoda > Insecta > Hymenoptera > Cynipidae > Andricus > Andricus quercusramuli. Next base: position 627,154 of record CAKNXH010000752.1, on the reverse strand, counting down.
GAAAAATGGAAGTGTAAGCAAATCCATTTTTTAAGGTCAGTAGGCTAAAGAATAAACGTTTATCGATCTATTAAAAAATGCATCAAAATTTAAGTTTTATGAGATAATAGGTCGAATTTTTTCTGCAGTTTGCAACCTGTTTTTGAATGTTTCCGCAAACGTTAGAACTTGACCAATCATTTTCTAAAATTTTAAAGCACTTTTATGAATATTCATGCATTTCTAAGAATCGTTATAAATTATTTGCTTATTAAAGAATTTTGGACAAATTGTTCTCACGTTTTCAAATTTTACAGAAAATATTGAATGCGGATTTCTGTAAAGTTTTTAAAGCTTTCGAAAATTTCTGGAACAAACTTCACTAGGATTGCTTGTACAATTTCAAAGAATCATCTCGATTTTCCTGCGACGATTCTCGTCTAATCAAAAATATAAAGGAATTTCATTGATTGAAAGACAGTTTGGAACATTTAATTCAATGTAGGCATTTCTGAGAATTTGCAGAAATTTCCATTTATTTCGTAAGATATTGCAGAATATTTTCTTTATTATGAAGAAAATTCCGTGGAATGTGATAAATGCTTGACAATCCCAGTTAGGTTGCCCAACTACCAATTAGGCACCAATTTGGCGCCTCAATTATTCCCAGATTGGCCTCCAGTCTGGCTTGTCACGGTGAGTTGTATCGGTGCCCAATTAGGTGATCCAGTTGAGCCCCAGTTGAGCGATATTAATTATGCTTAATTAACATAAAAGAGAATTTTCCAATAATATATTAATAAGGTATTTTTTCCATGTGCTGAATTAATGAATTTCATTTTAATGAAGAATACGCACTTTACTTTGTTTCTGAAGGCGGGAGTTAGTATTTTTGGTTGAGATGGTGTAAGAATGAAAGGGTGGAGTTCCGAAAAGCGCTTACCTCCGATTGATTTGAAACTCCGTATACTTATGTATTTTGACGTGCTGATCACGAATATGAAAGTGAAAATACCCGCAAATTTGATTTTCAAGGTCAAAACCTAAAAAAACTATAAAAATTTCATGTTATTCCGTTTATTTCAGTAAATAATAAAAATTTACAGAAAAGCTTCAAACAAAAGTTTTAGATCTTTTGAAAATACATATTTTATGTTGGAAATGTTTTTACCCTACGACTGACCGTTTTGGAGAAAAGAAGGGAAATGTCGGTAAGAAGTGTAGAATTGCTTAGGTCACACACGGCACCCATTCCAACGTGTCATGGGGG
>CAKNXH010000752.1:559162-615826 GCA_932178445.1 Andricus quercusramuli | reverse complement strand
GAATAAGAAATAAACACTATTGAAAATCGATTTTTTTTCTTATTGTCCTGACCGTCTAGTCTTGCCCAGATCTGGGACTCGTCAGCAATTCATAACATAAAAATTTCTTTAAAATTTGCACACCATTTTCGAAAAATGTTTAGGGTATCTAAACGTACACAAAATACAAAACTAACACCATTTTAATAAATTTGGATGGCAAATCTTATTCACAGATCGCGTATAGTTGAGAGTTTATTGGAGCAAAAGACGGTTTTGCGTTCCGCGACTGTTCCATCTGACTTGTATGGATATTTGAGGTAAATGCGAGAACTTTTGTCGTGTGCCCCGATGGCTTCAACGCGTATTCAAAAGTCGTTACCGAGGTCGCCACCTTAGTTACAAAGGCATTCCGGAATTATTTCACAGATCTCAACTCGTGTGATAGTGTAGTGGTTAAGGTAGTCGACTTGCGTGCTTAGGGTTATGCGTTCAACTCCCCCCCCATGCGTGCGAAATTTTAATTGTCTTATTAGCGTTGTAACTTACAAATACCGATTAATTATAAGTATATCCGAATATATATCTCAGAATTAACCGTTTGTTTATTTATTAATTATTTTTTTAAATTTATAGAGCCGTCCAAACTATAGTCTGCACCGTTAACGTAAGTTAGATCTGTTTATAGTATTCGTCAAAGTGACATGATAATTCGCTGTAAAATTTACTGAACTGACGTGTTGTCCATATACGTACTTGGAAGATCAGTAGATTTAACTTGGTTTTCAGTAAAATATAGGGTTCTTTTTTCTGCGTGTACCCACTAAATAGCGGCAGACCGGCGGCTGACTAGCGGCTGGCTAGACCGTCTAGCCACAAACTTTGCAAAAGTGTTACAGGTCTGGCCAGACCCAGACTAGACCGTCTGATCTGCGCCAGATTAGAGTCTAGACGGTCTAGTCTGGGACTGATCAACGCCAGAAGATTTTTCCACTAGGGTTGAAAGCTGAATCTAAAAATAAAAATAAGTTTTTGTGAACCACCCTATTGTTCATATAAATTATAACTTTTATGTAACACGTACATCAAACATTTATATTAAATAGATTTGAAGAAAGTTTGAAGAAAACATTACTTTTATCACGATGGAATGTTTAATTTTGCCATAAGTTTATATTGTTTATCAATAACAATAATTGTTAAAGTTTTGGTAAAATTGTTTCTTACAATATTGATGCTGGACTACTGAAGCACTATTAAAACATATTAAAAAAGCACCCACTCAGGTTAACAAGATTCACAGTTACGTATTTATTTAATAAATTGTTTGTTCCTTTAGGACATTTATTTAATATATTCGTTATAAACAATTAAATATATTCTCCACCAACAATTAAGTTTCTAATACAAAACGCACAAAACGCACTGGTACTGAAGTACTTGTTTATAGAAATAGTTCATAACGATAAATTTATACAGTATATAATTATTTAGGTTCCTTAAGTATATATGCATAAATTCTAATCAATAGTGCGTTCATTTAAGCAATTCTCTTTCAGACCAAAAATGATATGTTAAGCTGCTAATTTTGTTGCTATATTTTCTTATATATTATTGCACGAAGAAGAGAAGAATTTAGGAGTTTTAGAACGTTAAAATTTACAGTGTAAACGAAAATTCTACTCGTTATTACCGGCTTTCACGCAACTTGAATGTTATATTACATGTTAGTACGCATTAATACGCGTCATTATAAATTATCACGTGATTATTACGCGATTATTACGCGATTATCACGTGTTGAGTGCACGAAGCAATACGCGAGTGAATTCTTGGAAAAAAAAATTTATGTTCAGTGAAAAAAAAGAGAACAGGAAATGAAGAATGAAACTGAAGAATATAAATTTTTAAAAACTGTACATTAATTCATTTGATGCAACAGATTAAAATAGCAAACTTGTAAAATGTTTTGAAACGTTATTCAAAGCTTTACTAAATCTTTCGTGTGAATTCCTGAGTGTCTTGTACGAGAGAAAATCTTTTCCCTGATTCGATCGAATCGTAGCAGATTCACTTCTCGCTGACGCAAGATTTAATTTAATTAACGGGAAGTAGTTGTCGTAACTCATTTAACCAATAAAAACACCTGAGCTCTTTCTCTCTTTCGTATGAATTCCGGTACTTCTTTCTCTTAACACCACATATAATTAATGAATATAAATGAAAAACATAACATAAGTGTGGAATAATTTTCTTCAATTCGGAAAATCTTGTTAAGAGTCGTTAACAGTGATGAACACTGAACAGAAATACAAAATTGCGATCAAATATTAAATCTTTCCATTTCCTGATGTAAATATCAAAGAAGTTAAAGACCTGGATACTGAAAATGGGACCAGTAAACGGATTTTAATCCACTTATTATGAATATCTAATTTTAATTGTTTCCCTTTGATATCAAAGAGGAATCGAGTTTCAGTTGTTTAATGTAATCAAAGGACTCGATTAAGTCACAAACTTTCGCAGGCAGTCGGACCAACCATTCAGTGCTCTAATTAATTTTCCGTTACATTGATGATATTTAGCTTATGACAAATAGAGTTTTAAACCCGTTCCATTAAATATTTCTATATTATGCCTAAATATGTAAGTATTTGTCTCACGAAAATGAATTCCATTGTATTCTAGCTCATCTATGTTCATCACGAAAGTGATTATAAATAGTTCCAGAAACAACGAGTTGCATTGAACATAAGTTTTATGTGAAAATGAAAAGAAACGTCGGCCTTGTATTATTCGGAACATACTTGCGGAAAATACAGCATCTCCAATACTTGTGTAATTCAAATGCTCCCTTCTCGACGATGGTTAGCATAAGAAATTGGTATTGATCTGAATTAATCATTCACTTCAAGTAAAAAGCGTTTTTTCTTTTGATAGGTACTCGATTTCATCCATAAAGATAGGAAGGCTTCCTGGTCTCAAATTGTGATGAATACTCACAGATATTAGAGCATGTAAACCATTTGGTGAATAATCAGCCAAGAATATATGCAAGCTTTTATACTCAGAGACGACTAATATCACTCAGGATATATACAATAAGCGAATCAGACTATAAATTTCGTGACGGTTCACTGGAAACACAAATAGCTGCCTTCGAATCACTATCCACAAGATCGAGTGGAAAATAAAATTTAAAAGTGAGAATTGAATTTTTCTTCGACAGTAAAATCGCTCCAATCGGAAAAATAAGAAGAGAACATCTTTTATGCGGTCGTTCGTTCCACGTCAGGAAGAAAAATTGTGAAACTAGAGAACTGCGAAAAATTCAGGATTCGCTAAAACTAATCCAGTACCATCTTTCATAACTTCGTAAGAATGGTCAGAGTGAACCTCTATATTTCCCGTTTTTAACCCCATCTCTTTATTTCCGTCCATTCATTTTCCACGTTATCCACGTTCCTTACTTGTCTCCATAGTCCACGAATCCAAAGCCTTATTAGAGTTGACTGAAGTTTAAGGATCAAAAAACTTTTTTCGACTGAAAAATGCAATATTCCAGCCATCAGAGAGCTTAGTTTATTGAGCCAATTATATCTCATGCTTGTTTCTCATTACATTTATGTTCTATTCATTTTTCATCTATTTTTGCTATTTTCCTCCGTTAATTGGGGATTAAGGCGGAGTGAAAATGCTTGAATTATAGAATGATCGGAAAGGAAGAAAAAAAAGTTTTGGTTTGGCATCCCAAAGAAGAAAAAACAATTCTGAAATCGGCAGACTGCGTTAAAATACTAATTCTGTATTACTGTTTAGTATTAAAAAGTGTACCTACGGAAAATTCAACTAATTTGTTAACACATAGGTAAAATCTTATGAATTTCACCCATTAGAAACTTAGTTGAAGACATTAACTGATTTTAAAAATATATATTTATTTCACTTTTTTTGAATGCTAGACCACCTCATTTTGTTTAGTTTCGCTTAAATGGTTCGATTATTTTCTGCATTTTAACTCTGCTCTATTGGATATAACATAATTTTCTATTCGAATTCGAGTAAATGTCATGTAATAAATAGGGCATATTGTATATTTCCCTTGCGTTCTTTTACGGCTAGAAATAAACGCAACGTGTTACATTTCTGAACATAAAATGTGTTTGGGTTGAGGACTCTTATGTGTTTAAAAAAACGCTCAGTTAACATTTTCACTAACATTTCATAGTGAACTGAAAATCGATAGTACATGAAAAGAATGAAGAGTCGAGAGACTTTTGTGGATCGTGGACCTACAGCTCAGTAATACGTGCAAAGAAACCTGTTATAGTACTCTTTTGTGATTTTCCTCTCTTAGCTAGTAGCTCCTGGAACAAAGAAAATAAAGTGATTACCGTCAAATAATATGAATTATAATCAAAATCCTGTAACGTTATCCTTAGTAATGACTTTTCATAAATAGCCTTCAATTCAAGATTATATTACAGTATAGACCAAAAGTCCATAATAAATAGCTGGCTATATCCATTTCATTTCTTGCTAGTTTATCAATATTGATTGTGCAAGTAAACGCATTAATCTTCTTCACGTATGACCTTTGATATTAGAATGAACTAAAAACGGGGTGCCGAATTCGTCGCTCTGGAATTTAGTATCTGTCGAGAAAATTTGCTGCCACCATCTTCCAATGAAATACTTCATGTACAGAATTTATTATCCAGGATATGTATCTTTCATTGTAAAACTGGAAGTTTTGTTTCTAGCTTTGAAAATTGTGTTCATTTTTAGGGTTTTGCCGCCCCGGGGAGAAACTCTTATATTCTCAGTATGATATACGTCTATCGTTTTCCACTTCTAATGTCTAAGATATTTCAGGTACCGGGTTGAAATTTGAACGACTAATTACACTAGCAACCGCTACTAGGGGTTATTATTGAATTTTTGGTGATGTTTTTGTTTTTTACTGAGCTATTGGCCTTTGATGATATTGATATTGCCCGCTAGTGTAAGTTTTTATTAACAGTAGCTAGGAGTAGTTTGTGATTATTTCTAGGCTTGTTAATTTCGTTAATATGAGTGTTATTGTTGTCTGTTGCTGAAATTTTCATTGTCGCTTTCCTAGTGAGGTTGTTATTGACTTTTGATGAGGCTGTTATTGTATTAATATTGGTTGGTATGGTTTTTGATTGACCGTTGCTGAGTTTTAATTCAGAGGGTTTATTTAAGGGGTTGCATTGTTGCCCATTGCTAAGGTTATTTTCCATTGCCAGTTGTTGATGTTTTGTCCGTTGGCACGGATTGTTACTGACCGCTGGTTGGTTTTTTTGAATTGCTAGAAGTTATTGACCGCTGATATGGCTGTCATTTTTAGTTACAAGTGATTCTTGTTATCGATATTCCTTGCTGAAAGTTGTTATTGATTATAAGATTATAACTGATTATTGCTAAGTTTACTATTGTCCGTTGCCAGGAATTTCTACAGATTTTAGAGACATTGTTATTGTCTGTTGCTAGATGTTCTTATAAACAGTTTCTAGGATTGTTTATGACCGTTGCTAAGTTATTTTTTTGTTTTCAGAGGTTTCTACGGTTTTTTTATTGCCTAATACTTGTTATTCTTCATTGCTAGAAGATTTTATTGACAATAAAAACTTCACCATTGCTAAGGTTGTTATGTTTTGTTACTGGGGGTTGTTATTGCTATTTATTACTAAAAGTTGATAATGCCCGTTTCTGAAATTGTTATTTTCCGTATGATACGGGTTGTTGTGAAAAATTCTTAAGGCCTTGTCCCCCACTCAAATTAATTTTCAATTGTTATATTATGCATTAGTTAAGAATCTCTAAATAATCCATAATGACGTAATTATGAATTTCTTTCACCTGAGTAATATCAGGGCGGATTTTTCATCAAAATTAACGGATTAAACCTCTGTAATCTACGAATAGTGAACACAGTATCCACGATGTATTCACGTGTTGTCCATGTCATGTTGTAGATCGATATCCTGTTTTGTCATAACTACAGTACAAAGCGAAATCGCATTTCGGCTGGTAGTCGGCTTCGTGAATGTTTCGAAATCCATGATATGTCGAAATCAAATATATCCTATACGTGGATGTCGTTTCAATCAAATCATAGTTGAACAAATCAAAATTCATTATTAAATCCATAAGACAATATTGAAAATTTGAATGAAATGAAATCTTTCAGAATTTGGAGTATTTAAAAAAATGTTAACACTTGTATCTTTCCTGTAAAACTGTCCACTGTGACTATATATTTCATACATTGCAGTCCCTTCAAAAACTGAGGCATGTCCTGAAAATACCTGAGATTATAAATCTACTGAATTTTTATTCGTTAAAACTAACTGATATTGTATCCAATATGTAAATCAGTCCTGTTTCAGTTTTATTTATTTTATTTGTTGATGAACTCAATACATAAAACATCAGGGGATAAAGAGGTAGTGAGAGTAGCGAACAGTAATTGGTATGAGAGAAAATTCCACAATAGTGAAGAAACATTCTACAATAAGCTAAGAATATGCATGAATTAACCTTTATTCTCCAATTCCCCATGATAAGACTCTTACATCTACTTTGTAGAATAATTTAAAAAGAAATTATCATAGTGAAGTAACAATTCTACAAAAAAACTGATATTTGTCTTCAGATTTCTTATAATGAATCCTACCGTAAAAATAAAAAAGGATAGGATACTATTTAGAGTTGAAATTATTTAAGAGCGCATTCTCAAAATTGATAAGGTTTTATCAATCAGAATTTTACAAATCTTACAAAAAGATAGCTCTTGGAAATAGTAAAAAATTTGCAAGGCTCCTATCGGATGTTACTTGATTTTGCGTTTGACCTAAGGTGAAACATTCGTATATGTAAATCGAGACAAGTTTTTCATTCTTGTCTTTTCCGGAAGTCGTTCACAACTATGGTTGCAAGGGATACGTAAGATCCGCCCATACATGTATAGCAAAGGCACTACCAGGACATAAGTGAGACTTCCTCTTGAAAAGTTTCGAGGTCGAGTAGTCGGATTTCGAAAGTTATTTAGCAGTGAAGTACTCGTTTAAATTTTATTTTGGTTTTTATAACCACCACATTTAAAACACTTAATTTATCCTTAATATTATCTTCTCTGTTGAGTGCGAAAGTGGTTAGGAAATTGTAGATCTATTGTCAAAGTAACCCGCGGTTGAGAGAAGAATAGCGAATTTCCTCGCTTGTGAAATCACATCAGTCACGAGCTGTCAGTTGCAACGGAATGTAAAGCGACTCAGTCTTTAAGCGCCTTAATTTAATTGGATTAAATATGAGCGAAACTCTAGCTCTTTCCTGATTCAAACTCTACTGCACTTTAAAGTCTGAAACAACACCAGAAATATCTGAAGTCGTTATTATATTGGAAAACTCTTTCCAACAACACTTGTGTACTTAATTGATTCAGATATGCTTCTGATCCGCCGAGCGATCCATTTAACGATAATAACTCTGATTTTAATTCAATTTATGAGAAAGTTTCTCTTAAGTAGAAGGGTGATGTGACTTAATGGAGTGTGCACTATGGAATTATCTAATTTAAAGTTTGTTTATCACATTTCTCAAAAGTCGACTCCAATTATCCAATTTATTTTACTAGTCAAACAAGCACTTTTTATTAAGTGATTATCGACTGAAAAAACTACACTGTGTAGGATATCACTGTTGGAAACTTCCAATACATTTATTGGAAGTTTATTTATGAAACGTTAGGTAACGCTACAATACTTAATGTCGTAGTTTCTAAATTGTGGTACTTGCGTGCTACCCGATATGTATTAGAATTTTACAATACTAGTCCAGTAGCCAGGAACACTTCTGTATCATATTTGCGGCAGGATATCTCGACAACTATTAAACTCGAGATCGAATCAAAACATCTTGAAAAAAGTGGTCTTGAGACGCAGGGTAAAAGTGAAATTTGGAAAGAATATTCGAGTGGAATGAACTACTGGAATTCAAGGAATTAACGGAAATCAATGAATTCACGAAATTCAAGAAAACCAAGGAACTTATGGAATTCAGGGAATGCAAGGAATTGACGAAATTCATATGGAATTAAATTGATTCAAGAAATTCCTGGTATGTGAATTTCATAAATTACGTGAATTGCATAAGTTCCACGAATTCAGCAAATTCCATGAATTCGACAATTCATATTTATTTACGACATTTACTATTTTTCTTCTATTTTGTGTTCGTATGATAATCATGTGATATGACTCCTTGAAAATATGTCCGTCTTATATACTTATTTTTTTGGGTTATATGGTAATAAGGTCAAAACGAGTACGAAACAGATGCTCTTATACGTTATTTGTCACTGTCTCTCTTGCACTTACGCTTTCCTGTGTCTGATATAAAATTGACCTTACGGTATATATATATATATATATGTGTGGGGGCCATTGACATTTTTTTTAGATGGCAGTTGCTCTAAGTGGTACCCTGCGGTGGTTGTTTAACTTTTTTTAAATTATATATTTATATACAATATATATATTTTTTTTTTTACTTTTAAAGTATTCGCAGCTTTATCGAATTTTGCATTTTCCGCTGCTGCTACAGTAAGTTTAACTTTAGTAATTTTATTTTTCATAATAGTTAGTCATACACAAATTTTTAAACCCATCAGAAGTACTCACTAGGAGTGTTTTTTGCGCTTAAATCTCATTTTTGAGGGTTTTGCTTTCTTACATGAGTAACATAAATTTTCTTCTCCATGACGTCAGCGTTTTCACTAATATGTATGAAAAATAAGTTTCTGCTCATACATCTCATTTCTTACATAATACGCAAAAGTAGATAGCCGGAAAAAGTCTTGCAAAAGGAAATGTACTTTAAGCATTAACAAATATTCGTTTTTTCGGGATGTGGTCAACTTTCCCCTTGCCCAACTGTGCACGTCGACGGCCAGACGGACAACTGTGCACGACGTTGGTCAGACGGACAATTGTGCACTTGCATAGTTATCCAAGTAACAACTGTTCACGTTGAAGTTTCGACATGCACAGTTGTCCAAGTGTGACTTGAACGTGCACAGATGTCACTTGCCCAACTGCACACGTGCACATATATCACTTGTCCAACTTTGCACGTGCACATATGTCATTTTCCAAATTGTGCACGTGCACAGATGGAACTTGCCTAACTCTCCACGTGCACATACGTCACTTGCCCTACCCTACTGTGCACGTTTTTGTCAGTAAATTCTCTGAATTCCTTGAATTCTCTGAATTCATTGAATTCTCTGAATGCCCTAAATTCTCTAAATGTCCTGAATTCGTTGAATTCTCCGAATTCCCTGAATTCCTTCAGTTCGTTCAATTCCTTGAATTAGCTGAATGCCTTGCTATCTCTGAATCCCTTGAATTCTCTGAATCCCTCAAATTCCCTGAATTCTTTGAACAGTCTGAATGACTTGAATTCTCTGAATTCTTCGAATTCCTTGAATTCTCTGAATTTATTGAATTCTCTGAATTCCCTCAATTGTCTGAATTCCTTGAATTGTCTGAATTCCTTGAACTCTCTGAATTCTCTGAATTCCCTGAATTCCCTGAATTCTCTGAATTCTCTGAATTCCCTGAATTCCTTGAATTCGCTGAATTCCTCGAATTCGCTGAACTCCTCGAATTCTTTGAGTTTCTCGAATTCGCTGAAATCGTTGAATTCGCTGAATGCCGTCAAATTCTCAACAGTGTGAGTCAAATTCCTCGACAGTGAGCCTAGTCGTTCGAATTTTCGTGTTGACCTTAGGCTGACGGGATTTTAAAAATTTTGCACACGTCCAAATTCTTTCTCCAATTTGTTCTTCATAATTAGAAATATTATGGTTTGAGTCTGAAAAATGTGTATTATTATCTAACAATCGAACTTCGAGCTACAAAATTTTATCATTCAACTAGGAAACATCGATTTAAAAAAATGGAATAGATTTCTGAAACTTACTTCATTGTTAAGGTTTCAGTTGTTTTCATGCAAGTTAAACTCTGGAATCTGTCGAACTTAGTGCTGGACTAATCACTTAAGTTTAGCATGGGATGTGGCCACAAGCAATGCTTAGGCCACGCAACGATAATTACATTTCCCATTCTTGAACCATCTATAAACAAATGTGAAGTTTTAAAATTGTTTCAACTGTTAAAAATGTATTATACGTAGATATAAAGGACCACCCTCGTATAAACCCTTACGTAAGGGCATAAACGTGTAAAGTTGGGCAAGTGACATCTGTGCACGTGCACAGTTAGGCAAGTTCCGGCTGTGCACGTGTACACTTGGACAAGGGACATCTTTGCATGCGCACAGTTGGGCAAGTGACATATGTGCACGTGCATAGTTAGGTAAGTTCCGTCTGTGCACGTGCACAGTTAGGCAATTTCCGTCTGTGCACGTGAACAGTTAGGCAAGTACTGTGCACGTGCACAGATGGACAAGGGACATCTGTGCATGTGCACAGTTGGGCAAGTGACATATGTGCACGTGCACATTTGGACAAGTGATATCTGTGCACGTGTACAGTTAGGAAAGTGACATCTGCAAGTTCAAGTCCACAGGAGCCCTTCTGTGCACGTTAAAATTTCGACGTGCACAGTTGTCCAAGTACCATCTTTGCACGTGCACAGTTTTCCGTCACCATCCAGCAAATAGAGACGAACCATATTGTAATCCTAATAATAACTGACCAATAAAGTGCTTCCACGCTTATATGCTCAGTAAATTTTTCATTTATCCAGTGCAATATGAAAAACTATGTGCTAATCTAATGTTCATCTATGTACAATTGAAAGAAGGTGAAATCTGTGGTATAGGGAAAATAATTTCGTTAATAACTCATTACTTAAACTTATTATTCAGGGGTTATTAAATTAAAGCCTCGGCCGAGGTAACGTTGGATCATAAAATTTCTGATTTGCTGGAATCTTTATGCACACTGCGAACATATGTAGATATACCTAGTTATATGTCATAGTTTGTTCAATATCATATATGGTACGAAATAGAACGGAAATTAATTAGGCAAAAATCTCTTGTAATACTATAAATCATTACTATATGCTATAATTATTATCTGAGACAATGAAAAATGTATAGAAAAAATCTTGGAATCGTGAATATTCCTTTGATTTTACGTCCAGCTAACAGAAATTCTTTAAAAAAATGGAGAAACTTATGTTGCGTCTCCATCCAGACGTTTTAATTCCAATATTTTCAATAATATCGTGTGGAAGAAGTCATAACAAAAGATTTTTCCTTCAATAATACCAAATATTTCTAATTATTACAGAACCAAGAGATCCGATACGTCCGGGAAAGTGCACGGGTAATCCAGCAAACCCTGAAATATGTCCTAAGGGAGCATCATGCTCTATATATATATATATTTTTTTTTTTTTTCAAGTGAAATGTATCATATTCCTTATCCCACACTGAAATGTTTATGCGTACGAACAGATTAACTCTATCTTTTCCAATAAACCTTCTCCAGTATTATTATTAGTATGATTACTTTCATGAGGAGGTTTCGGAAAATGTGGAAAAATACGCTGCTTATTAATAAACACTTTTTTGAAAATGTGTCACAGAACCTCATATTATTAACAGAATTTCATGAGAATTGTTTTTTTTAAGTGTTTAATGATAAACCTACTTGAAATTCAGGAGATGTACTGAAAGCTGTAAATATCTAGAAAATTCATTCTACATTCTTGTCTCAATGAGAAGGTATTTGGTTTTATCTGAAAATTGATCTTACTTTGGTATTTGTATGTCGTTGTGTCGTAGTCGTTGCCAGTATCTGTGAACATGCTAACACCCGATGAAATTATCGGATTGGATTGCCCTTTGGAACAATTTTTCTAGGCCTATCATAAAAAGAAACGACAAGTTCGTTAACCAGCAATTTTGAACCAACGGTTATAGTTTTAAGAACCGAAAATGTCTTCTAAAAATTAAAAACTTCAATTCACCAGAAAAACTGTATGAGATATGAAGGATATTTTGAAATTCAAAATTTTTGTCTCGAAAAGGTCTACAGATTTGCATGAAAATATTTTTTGTAATATATCCATAAAATTTTATTTTTCGAATAAACTATGCAGAATACTGTAGAATGTAAGGTATAAAAACTATTTATCTTAAAAAGGTCTACATTTTCGTTCAAAAACATTTATTAATAAGTTGTCATCGTGAAGATTTTTATTGAAAATGAAAATTAATTAACAAAAATTATTTATATAAAGAAACAACAAAGAATATGAAAAAATGTTAAATAACCAAAATTTTCGCCTAATTAGATGTACAAGTTTGCTCTCGAATAGCTTTTGATAAGACGAGTATTTTTCGTTTCAATCGTGAAAAACTACATTGAAAGTAACAAATATAAATTGATGAGAAAGCGACACAAGAAACAATAAGATAGTTTACCAGAGAAAATTTTCACTTTTTAATCGAGTGCGAAGCGAGAGACGCGTGATGGAAATATATTCGTTGAGGCTGAAAGAGCTTCAACAAAAGAGAATTCACAATCACCATAATACAAATTTGAAAAAGTACAAACGTGAGAGATGTTTCGTTTTTAAAAAGTGATATTTATTAACTTCTACTATTTTTGAGGCTTTCTCCATAAATGACTTTACGCTATAACGTGAGGGGAAAAAAATATGACTCCAGTGGAACTGACGCAGATTCAAAGATAGAAAAAGCGTGAAGTCATTTATTAACATTACCTAAGAAAATTCTAAGATTTTAAAGGAAAATTTAAATTTATACAATATTGGAGGCTTGCAATTGATATAGAGGAATTCTTTTATGTGAAGCTTGTTTCTCAACTTGTATGCTATTTTATTTACTCAAATTCAACGTTCTTTATAAAATTGTTTATTGAAATGAACACGAAGATGAATGCTTGTTTGATATTTTAGTTTCACTATCCCAGATTTCGCATGTTATTTTGGATCATGGAACGTCATATCATCCGAACGACCTATAGTAATATATAGAGAATATCGCGTTGATGTCTATCAACTTAACCGCACATTATTCGCGTCAAATTCAAAACGCTGACATTCACAGCGTAACTTGTTTTAAATTAAACAATTGAAATTGAACTTATGCTTAAATTGAGAGCAAGCGAACTATTATAGAGACAATGCCGAGTAGGGTATTGCTAATTAGGTCCCATGGTAATAATGACAAAATTTTGTATTTAAACTTGCACAGTATAAAATAAATATCGGAATAATTCATTGAATAAAGCAAGGAAGAGTAAAATTCACCTAAAAAAATTTAATCCAACTGCGTAGAAGCTACATTATTAGTTCAAATGAACGTTAGCATAAATGTTGCGGAACCGAAGCGTTGCGTTGCAACCATGATGAAACATAGGTTTTAAGGTTTCATTTATATGCTAATGGTTTTACGGACTAAAACTGACCTATTGCCGGCGATAATTCTAGGTGCATTCATGCACTGCAATTTGTGCATGCAGCAACATCTTTGGATGTTGATATTAACGCAATTGTTCTTCAAATTATTTTAATCTCTTTCTTTCTTAAATTATTCACTATTGATCCATGTTACACAATATGGATATCCTTGCATAGTTGTAGACTTATAAGAAAGGAAACCTGTTTTTCAATCTTGAGTTGTAAAAACTTGAATGTTTTTTGTAAAAATGTTCAACAATCTCATGCGCACTCTATCCACGTTTTCTAGATTGAAGATGTAGCAAACGACAATGTGGGCCTTGGAAGAAAATTGCTTAGTGACGTCAAACATTTCATTTCCCATATTTCTTTTCAATGAGAGAAGAAAATCAAAAAGGTACCTGGAAAACCCAAAGCTGATTCCTGCTCTAGTTTTGCGAGTATTACACCCGTAACAATATATGTTTTCTGATGTATTGTACCTTTTAATTTTTAATGTGTGCATCAAGTATTTCCAGGAAACCGCGAATAATTTAGAGCGTGTAATATTATTCATATGTATAGCTAGTAAACAAACACGCTAACAAGCTTGTAAATACATACACAACTGAGTATACTTTCACGACAGTTTTATTATATCGTTCAGTGCAGAAATTTATAACAAAATCGAACGAGCTTTATATTCTGCACATAATTCACGAAATCAAGTTTTCAGTAGAAGTTATAGTTTATCAGCATCAGTTTTTGCGAATAATAATTCAAAAATTTTAATTGTGTTAGATTGTATTTGAGATTAATAGATATTTCTATAGATGTTTCAGATTGCATTGTAGTGAAGGTGCTCAAGGAGTATTATATTCGTAGGTTATTATTCCGTAAATGTTTTTTTTCTACATAAATATTCAGTCAGAAAGAATTAATTTTCGCTGAAGTTTGCGGAACTCATTTAAAGAATCAAGAAAATGATACGAACAACCTTAGAAACTTGCAGCTTTTCGTGCCAGTTCTGTACTTTCTTCTATCGAGTTGAAGCCTTATGTCAAACTCTACTTATAAATATATCTCTCGCTTTGACTGGATTTCTTCGAAATCAAAATTTCTGTTTGTTATTTGACTTTGAATTGTTATGTGAAATTCTACTTTTCTTCATTTATTGCAGTACAGAAAGTATATCTTTGATAAAAATGTTTCCCATCGAAATTTACGAAAAATGTTCTTAGCATCAAATGGATTAAATGATTCTCCAGTTGCTAGTAACCTGTTGCTACTAGTAACTCTGGAGAGGAAACAACATGTTCAACAGCCTCTTCCAAGGCATGACATTGTTTCGCTATAGGATCATACAATCCAGTTTCTAGAATAAATGTGAGGTTGCTATTGCTTTTGCAGAGGATAACAATTCATTGCAAGGGCAAACTTTTGCATTATATTGTTCGCAAAGCAACATTTTTTATCACTCCTGGTGAGCAAATTCCATTTGAATTCCTTTTTTATTTCTTTATACTCTGCGTGATACCAATATGCATATGAAATCTGTCGTAAAATATCCGCTAGGGAGGTTTTTGAAATCCCCCTTCCTGATGGATCTTGTGAACACTTGAAGCGAAAATTTCTGATTATTCATGGAATAATGTTAATGTATTTTATCATTAAAATGAAAATAAATAGCAGAATTTTTCTCCAAACTTCTCTAAGCTTTAATCGGGTTGAAGTTGGGCCGGCTTTGATATCTGCAATTGATACTAAGGAACGAATCTCCACATACGTGACGAGCTTTAAGCGATGGTTTCTGCGCACAGTAGTGCTTCTCAATGCGTGGTCAGACTCTCCGATACCAGCAGCCAATTTAGCAGGTTTGCTCACCATATATTTACATAGGGAAATCGAAAAACTTTCTATAAGGCTTTCTGGAAAAGGGAGAATGATAAAATAGGGCAGAATGACCAAAGTAAGTTTTATTAAGTATGTTTATTGATTTTGTTTCCTCATACAAGGAGGTTTGTAATTACCTAAATTTTCAAATCTGATTTTTTATTATATTTCGATATAATTTGGAACCAGAAACTTGAAAATGCAATTGAAAAAAATAGCTGCATGTGATTTTTGTCTAGTTATAAAATATCAAGAAGTAAAAGACCTATATGGTCATGAAATTTGAACGATTTGTAGATCGAATTGATGTCTAGCGTGATAAGATTTTGTGCTAGATCAACCAATCAGAGGTGTTTTTTTTTTTGGCACTTGGACATTTAGTAAAAATTTACCCTATTCGTATTACGAGAACTTTTTGATATTCGAAATACAATAATACTATATCCGGTGTATTTATTCGCGCCTTCAAGACGCATCGATCAAATACCATTAGTACCATTTTTTTAACAGTTTTATTCTCCTCCTCTTGTGGACAAGCATAGAATTTGCCCACCCCCCTTTGGTTGAAGCGTCTCCAGAAAACAGCCCAAGTGTAATATTGGTTGTGCCTTATAAAAATTAAAAAAAAAAACTGTTTTTGCAACACACACCTCCAAAGTGAGTACTTCCATGCCTCCAAACAATATGCAAAGTACTTCAATCCAACAGACTGTACGAGAATAATAATAGTACATATGCACTTTGGAAAACATATCTATTTTGCGAATTCAGACAATGGAGACGCATGCGCACTTTAGAGATGAGTAACTTTGCACACCGACAAAATAAAAATACTTCTAAAATTCGTGTAAGAAAAATGTGTTTCTCGGAACGCAAGGTAGAATCGGATTGCATCCACGCAATAAGATATACATTTTTTCAAATGATATCTAGAGGTGCCGCAAGCTCCGTGAAGTTCAACACGTATTTCCTATAAGAAAAAAAGATGTTTTTGTAAATTTTATTCAGGATCGTCGATATTGGCTGAATCGAATTGAAACTCAAAATTTCTTTTCATAATCAGCCATATAATATGAATAAAATATTACTTTTCCAATTTTCAATAACTGAATTTAGCAAAAATAATTATTCAAACAAATTATCATTGTTTATAACCATTTTCTGCCTTATTAATGCTAGACAGTTGCGGTTTCTTCTGAAATTTCCAAGCTTTCACCCAATTTCCACCTAGTGAAATAATAATAATAATAATAATAATAAATTGATTATAACATCTCACGGAACAAGGTAGACTTACTGCAGTCAGCAAATTGCTTCCGGTACTCTGCTACCACTCGTAGTAAATAATGTTTCTGATTTTCTTCTCTATTATAAAGGGAATTAAAGTCAGATATCAATTTCATAAATATCTATTTCATTTCATAAAATTATATTCACAAGGAAGGAATAGTTTTTTTAAAGGATGATTCCCTCCAATGTTTATTTATTATTTGTTCATAAATAGGAAGGCAAAGCAAAGCTAAACATTTCAGAAAAACCGCAACTTTCTAGCACTTATCTAATAGAAGATAGTTATAAACAATAATAATCAATTGTTCAAATAAGCATGTTTGTTAACTTGCTTTAAATATTACCTCAGTCAGTGAAACAATTGATGAACAATAATAATTTTTTTAAACACCTACGTTTGTCAACTTGTGTTATGAATTACTTTATTAAGTAAAAAGTGGGTAAAAAGTTGGAAATTTCAGAAGAAGTCACAACTATCTAGCAGTAATAAAGGAGAACATAGTTATAAGCAATAATAATTAGTTTAAATGATTATTTGTGCTGTATTGAATTAATTATTGACCCCTCAAAGTTAAAAGTAGCGAATTCCATGAGATCCGTGAAATCCTTGATTTTTGCAAATTTCTTGATTTTTGCAAATTTCTTGAATTCAATAAATTCCTTGAATTCCTTGAACTCCATGAATTCCTTGAATTCCATAAATTCCTTCAATTCCTTGAATTTCTCGTATTCCTTGAATTTCATGAATTTCTTGAAGTTCTTGAAATCCTTGAATTCCATGAATGCCGTGTATTCCTTCATTTCCGTTAATTCCGCGATTTCCATAAATTCTGCGATTTCCATGAATTCCATGAATTCCGTCAATTCCTTGCGCACAATTTTTGACTTATGAATGGTACAATACATTTATTGGGATGCTCGATGGTTACTTCACGATTTACAATACTTACAAGACACTCCAGGTGCCATAGAAGCCAGGCCGGTTTTGTAATTCCTAGAACTGTGGCCCGCGCAGTTTCTCAGCGGGCAGGATGAAAGTCGGTTGCGACACTCGCCTCGATAGGGCCGCCATGCGCGAGTACTTAGTCGAGTATATTGCGCAATATTATGCATTCCAATTGGAAACGTTTAAGGCGGCCCTGACTGTTTACGTTTCGAGAGTACTAATTCAGTAGCAAGGCCAGTGCGAGGCAAACCTCGTGAAAAATATGTATTGGAAAGTATTGGATTTAATACTTTTTTCGAAAATAAGTATTGGAAATCCAATACTTTTTCACGAAAAAAGTACTGGATCTAATACTCACCAATACTTGTTTTTCATCAGGGAACCCCCAAAACTGTTATTATATGGGACTTGGAGTGTGCATGATTTGTATTTTTGTCATTCCAATACTGTGTTTGCAATTTCACCTTACGCTTGCGTTGTAGAAGCGTTGTAGACTCTCAAACATTTTTAACAGTACAAAAGGAAAACTGCAGCTTTCATTTCCTTACCTGGGAGAGAAACGGTGCAGCCCTCTCTATAACTGACTCCTTTTAAAAGGAAATGATCACTATAGAGCGAACTCTCTAAGGATAATGAGGAGCATCTTGTACAGGATTCCAAGCTAAAAGGAAGACAAGAGGAAAGGATTCTACGCACACAGAGAGACCAAGAATGAGGTAAACAGCAACAAAAAAGGGCGTCTTCCTTTTGATATCCGTTACAACAAATATTTCAAAGTAATACTCATAACTTTCACAAAAAAAGATAATTGTATTCAACATTTCAAGATAAGAGATCCTCTGGAAAATGATTAAATTTTACAGAATGGAATTGAGGGGCCGTTCAAAAATCTAGAATTTGACATTCCACATTTACGTTACGCGGAAATCATTTAAATAAAAATCATCGTACTCTATCCCCTATTCCCCTCTGTTTCCCCTTTTTGAAGAATTTCTCTTTTTCCCCTGATTTCAAGAAATTTTCTTTTTTCTCGTTCTTTGCTTGAATGTGAACTGATCTAGTAGAACCCTACGAGAAAATCTAACTATTTTTTGTTGAAACTGACATCTGGACTCTTCCCGGTTTGAGATTCACCTCGTAGCTAATGCCGTCGGATAAGCACATGATCCAATTAAGATATCTGAATGAACATGATGTTGGTAAAGCAATAAAATGTAAGCTTCAAAGAGAGATCAAGTGTGTTCATGTTAAAAAATGGTCTTAACACCTCGCAGAGTCAATCAAGTGTGAAACATGAAATCGAACATGAGCAATTCATCTTTGAGTTTATTTGTGGAAATTCATCCCAGTTTCAGCATAGATTGCACACGCTCAAACGAACAGCCAGCGGTGGTATGAAACTTATTGGCGAGCGTGCGGAGTGCGGACGTCGTTTCTGTCCGCCTTCTAGTTTACTCTTTGCTTTTCATCTTCTATCCTTTTGGTACCATCGAAAATAATAGAGCACTCGAAGAGAGCTTTGCAGAAACGTTTATACAGCATTGAAGATTGTACTTCGTGCAAAAGGGTAAAGGACATGAGGAAGAGGAGGAAAATATCTGTGTGTGACAGGCTGTCCGCTTGTACTAGATCCTGCGTTCTTTCGTCTTTCACTCTGCTTTTCGGTTACCAAAGAACGCCTCTCACAGAAAACACGACATACTAAAGAACTTTTCCAGATGTTCGAGAGGGTGCTTTTCATGACTAAACTCAGGAAGTCGTAAAGATCGAACATGAAAATTTCGCACTGCAATATATGAGGCGAGAACCATAATAGATTTCTTCAATTTTATATCGGAAATGTGAAGGGAACAGCTAACTTTTACTTTGGGCAAAAGTTAGGATGGAAGAGATTTTTCCGACCTAAATTTCCTGATTTTGAATTACATTCAGCCGTCAGCTGCTTAACTGCATATAGCAACTAATTAATAAGGGACTTAATAGAATGACATAAAAAAATCTCATAAAAAAAGCAGTAGATCTGTTTATCGATTTTAATCAAGTTTGCACAATAAACTAAATTAAAACATCACGGAACCTTCCAGAAAAATATAGAATTATCTAAAATATTTCAGAGATATTCTAAAAATTTTGTAACGTTCCACAATAATAATAATAAATTGCAGAATAATCTGAAACATTATATATTTTCTCAGAATAATTCAAAATGTTCTAGAAAGATTCACGACATACCAGAACGCTCATTAAAATTCCATAGCATTCCAGATTTGCAGAATTATCTATGAAACATATCAAACAATGTAAATTATTCCAAAATATTTGCCATATAACATTTGCAAATATTCTAGAAATAACTGCCTGTACATTTGAGAATATTCCATAAAATAACACAATACAGCAGAAAAGAGTAATACACTTCAGAACATCTTGGAAAACTCCAGAATTGCAGAAAAGTCTAGAACATTCCACAAATTTCTAGGAAGCTTTAGAAATTTCCAGAATATTCCTCAATGTTCTGGAATAATCTACACTAAATTATGAAAAATTCCAAAACATTCTAAAATATCTTGAAAAAGTTCAAATTATACCTGAATATTACGGAGCATTCTATAACACTATAAGATTCCATAAGATTGCAGAATAGTTGATTACTTGGGGGCAATTTTATTATTATTTTGTTATTATTTGGGGTCAATATCAGTCTCAAACTGAATCCAGCTTTTTTCTGTATAAGAATAAAATCAATATGTAAAAAAGATTGATACAAGATCAGTAGACCAAAAATAAGCAACATCGAGTAAAATTCTTTTCGAAAATCTGGGCATCACCATAATAGCAAATACAATAATGAGTCAAAGTAGGCTACATTCGCCTACAAACTCCTTATTCTTAACATACCTTCTCATTTTAATTTTTAGCTTTCATATGTTGGTCTACTTTGGCAGTAACAATTTTTTTCTTAGAGTGCCAAACTTTGACTTTATTGACCTTTTAGAGCAGGCATGCCCAACTCGGGGAAATTTCCTCCGGGAACACATGTTCCGTGTTCCCTACTTTTTCTCCTAGAAAGCGGGAGTTGTGGTAAACGCTTGGGAGAATCTCTCCTCTGTGACGTACGCATCTACCACTTGCATGCGTCTACCACCACTCCCGCTCTTTAGTAGAAAGAGTAGGGAACTCTGAACATGTGTTCCCGGAGGAAATTTCCCCGAGTTGGGCATGCCTGTTTTAGAGTACCAAACGTTAGCATTTCGACCCTTTTAAGGTTCCGCACGTCTTAGAAGTTCGGCAAACTTTGGTGTTTATGTCCTTCTTAAGTGTCAACCTTTTGATCCTGACGAGAAAAAAGTAAAACGGGCAAACAGACAGGGGATGTCATGCGGAATAGTAAAGGCCCCAAGAGCTGGATAGGGTCCTGAGGGATAGGTGGCGTCCCGTGGGATATGCTGGATAACGAGAGATAGGTGGGTTCCCGTGGGATAATTGGAGTTCTGTGGGATAAGTTGGGTTCCAAGGAATACATGGGGCCCTATGGATTAGGTTAGGTCCTGGGGGTAGCTCAGTATGTTGGTACACGAGATGTACGTTGCGTCCTATGCGTTAAATGGGATAAGGGGGGTCCCGCGGGATATTTTAGTTTCCCAAGGAGAAGTGGGATCATGTGGGTTGGCTTAATCCGGTTGCGACCAGCTTGAGATCTTTCAACACAGCTGAGGTCCCGTGACTTCGGTAGGGTCCCTGGGGATAAATGAGGTCCTCTTGTATAGAATGGATTACGAGGGATATGTTGGATCCAGTGCGTTAGGTTGAGTCTCTGAGTTAGGTGAGTTTCCGAGCTAAGGATGAGTTCCCGTGGGATGAGTGTATCCTTCGTTATAAAGTTGAGTCCGAGAAGATAGGTGCGGTTCCAAAGGATAAGTGGGATCCCTTTGGAAAAGCTGAGATTCCATGGGAAACGCGGGTCTCTACGGATTAGATTAAATTTCGTCGGATAAGTGGAGCACCGATTGATAGGTGGTGTCCTGTTGATGGTTAGGTTAGCCCCTCTGTGATAGTGAAGGGATCTTCTGGGATATGTGAGCTCCGGTTTGTTAGTTTGAGACCCGTGTATAAGGTTGTGTCTCGAGAGAGTTATGGGTTGTCGTGGGATAGTATGGGTTCCGTGAGGTAGGTATGGTCCTGTGGGATAGGTAGGGTCTTGTGGGATAAGTGGCGTCTCGGAGGATAGGTAGGGTCTTGTGGCATAGGTACGATATTGTCGAGTAAGGGGGTTCCGAACGTAAGGAACAGTCTCAAGGGATCATTGGGGTCCCGTGAGTTGAGTACAGTACAGAGGGACAAATGAGGTTTCATGGGATAGCTGGGGTCCCATGAGACATGCGGGGTTCTGTGAGTTCGGTTGGGTTCTGTGGGATAGGTGAAACGATGGGTTCTCGTGAGATAAGGGGGTCCTGTGCACTGTAAAAACAAGAGATCGCTTTTTTTAAGGTATCATTTTTTGCGTGTCCTGTTTTTGAATATGATAACTTCATGCTGTTATTTTCAGTGTGAAACAAATGAATCTGGGTTATAATAAATTCTGAGTCTTATTTCAATACCTGAAATTAGCCCTGAGATAACACTTTTTTTTACTGTGTGGGATAGGTAGGGTCCGACAAAATGGGTAGGGTCTTATAGAATATGTGGGATCCTGTGGGTCAGGTTAGGACTCGCGGGATCGGGGTAAGGGTCTCTTTGGATCGCTGAGGTCCAGTGAGTGAGGTGGGATCTTTTGGGATAGCTGGGTTCCCGAGGGACACTTGGAATCCTGTGGGTTAGGTTTTTTTTCATGGTAATAGGTGGGGTGGCGAGGGATAGGATGGGTGTAACATGATAGGAAGGGTCAAAGGATGGGGGTTTATGAGGGGTACAAAACAACGGACGAACATACCACCGATCGTAAATATAAGGGTTTTAGCTTGGGGCTAGGGAGCCCTAAAAAGTTGAATATTTGACTCTATGTAAAAAAATTATTGAGTTCTTGTACATTTTTGAATATTGCAGAATATTCCACAATGAGAAAACCTCGACCAAGCTATGTCTAGTATGTAAATTTAAAAGTTATGCGCAATAAACTTGCAAGTGTAAAGTGCTAATAATGCATGAAGGAAATGTTTATAAAAAATCAAGTAGCATCTCTCAAGTTTTCTTTGAATATACGTGAAGAAATTACTTAAGAACAAAGATCAAATGGGGACAAATTATGGGGACAATTATTAACAAATAAATGGGGGACAATTATGCAAATTAAAAAAGAATACAACAGACGTGACCTTTAATATGAAAGATTCCGGAATTTGAATATGTCTGAAACGGTGCGAATTGATTAATGCTGACTCCTTGCAACCACTCGAGAATTAAAATGTAAAATTGTTGCAAACTCTCTTAAACCCACTCGATTTTTCAAATTACATTTAATGCACGAACAACATGCAATCGGAACACGTTGATCTCGAAGAGTTGTGAGAAAGTTAAAGTCAGGGCTGCTGGATGTGGAGGATGGCAAGGAAGAAGCGGAACTGGAAGAGAACGAATTAGGATAGGAAGCTGGAAATGGAATTTGGTGTCAGGTTTGTGAAGGACGCAGGAATACCTATGTGTACAACGGGACATACTTAGTGCGCAAGGGCGTTGGCGCTGACGACGGTACACAGAAGAAGAGAAAGACAGAGAGATAGATAACAGTAGGGTGGTGGATATCAAGAGTGGGGGTGTGGAAAATCCAAGGGTGGGCAAACCGGAGACGAGCGTTTCTCCCAGTCACTCAGTCCGCTCCCCGACACGCAATCGCATGCATTCTTGCGCACCCCCTTCGCTCTATGACTAACTAAACAAGCGAATAGAAAGCCTCTACAGTCACACTTCCGGTTCTCACACGGTTCCTTTATTTTGGACCCCCGGGAAGTGAATTGAAGCTGCTTTCCGACGCCAACGCTTTTACATCCTAAAGTCGCGGAACTTCATAATAAATTTGTGAGTAAGATCATATCGATGTTTTCAGTGTATTTTTTTATGCTTCAAGCCTAAGCTTCTTAACTTTTTTGTTAAATTTCAAGTAAAAGAAAAAGAAAATTTATATTGTAAAGTTTGAAATTAAAATTTGAATCGTCAATCGCGCCGGAAAGAGCAATTTTCATTCCTGTCCAGAAGTACGGAAATAGGAAGTTTCGTCTTTGCTCTTCACTATTCATTCCAGGAAATTGCACATGTGCGCGACTCAAGATCGCAGTTAAAATGCTAAGAAACTTCTAAGTCGATTAGATGCTTTCTACGGGCGCAAGAGATAATCTTATCTTTTGTTGCAAGGAAATAAGCAACTCGCATTATTCAATTATAAAGATGGTTGTAGGGCATCATTTGCTTTCAAAACTTAAAATAAGATCATTATTATTATGAATTATTAATTCAATTAATTTGGTGACTGAATATTAATCAAATCACTCAGAGAAATGCCCTCCTGTGACAAAAGGATGTTTCTTGACGTAAGTGGAATTTCCTCACGGATTTAAGGATAAGGGGATTTCCATATATCTCAACAGGAATCCTTTTGCAGCCAAAATTATTATTATGCGACTAACTTCACCTAATCATGCAGCCAAATAATTCTGTTTGTGTAAAAAATATATTCATGTGGTTCAAGACAAAACATACAAGAGGAGGATGCTTCTGTGTCAAGACAACTTTTTCTCTAAATGAATACTACATAGATTTTCAATATTTTTCAATAGAAAATTACGCGTATCACAGAATGAATAAAATCTTGTCACAAAAAGTTTTCAATTTTTGGTTGAAATAAAAGACACATTTTTATTTCCTGAAAATATAATAAAACTACTTTTTTTAAATAAAAAATAGAAACAAGAAAATAAATTTTTCGTGTAAACAATCCTAATAAATAATTCTTAGCTCATATATATGTCAAAACCTGTATACATTTTCTAAAAAATAACTCTGAAATTAGATTTTTTAAGACTCTGTACGTGTACCAAATTAGAGTGAAAAACACGTACTAAGAAACTTCTTTCAAAAATAAGAGTTCTAATTAGTTCAACATATAGTTTTTTTTTCTGTTGACATTAGCAGCATGAAATTAAGTCAAATAAAAACAAGACCGCTAGAGTCGAAATTAAGGTGTTTCTGGCATTAACTTTTATGGAGAAGAACATCCTAAAATTAGTAAGACCTTCTGATTCATTTCAGACAGTTGGAATAATTATATATACTTTTGCGTTTTGAGATGAAAGTACTTTTTGTCTTACAGAAATCAAACTTTTCAAGTAGCGCTATTTTAACGGATATTTCAAAATATTTTTAAGATTTTCCTGAGAATTTTCAAATTAGTACTAGAATTGGTTCTATTGTTACAAACTTCGAAAACTGGCCTCCGCAGATATCGATTTTTGTTTACTTTACTAAGGTCTAGTCACCAGTGTTCAATTTCGCTTACGGGCAGAACCAATTTGTCTGCAATCGAAGACAAATCGTTGCGATGTGCGATCGGCGAGCGTTTTTGTGATGCTCAAGAAATGTGAAAAATTGTTTAATGACACCTTTCGCGTCTGAGAATGGACCAAGTTCTAGATTGAAGAACAAAAATGAGAAAATAATGAAAAAGGGATGGAAACTTTTCGTACGTGACTCTTGACCATTTTTTCCAGCCTTCGCACAGATGACGCAGACTGCCACCAGACAGATGTGCACATCGCAAAGGAGGCCAGAAACATTCGAACCAACTGACAATGTAAAAATTACAATTTTGGAAATATTTTTTGATATTATGCAAGCAATTTACGTACTGCAAATAAATTTCCAGAAAATTAGAGTTCAAGAGAATTTAAAAAAGCGTGAGAGGTCATTGTGCTCGGACCAAAAAATTATATAATATCATTTGTTCTACGATGCGGCACGGTTCATTTGTATTCAGAGCGGTGCTCGACTTTCTGGGTTCCCTTCTTAAATTTATCATGTGCAATTGACCGCTTTGGTACTTTTTCATATTCTTACACATGTTAAGCTTCATTATCCAAATTACGTATTGTAATATAACAAGTAATTTACGGATAGAATCAGAAGGTCAATAATAAAGAAGGACTAATTGAAACAACGTAATTACAAAACTTATTTGTAAAATTAATTTTTCTCCAATGATTGAAGACAGGTTAGCTGATTTCATAAAATGAATCTTAATTTGATTACTGAAATCTAACCTGAAGAAGCTTTGCGTCCAGGTTGTATGCAATATTCATGTCATGCGGGAAACGAGTATTCTAGGCAACCAAAGTTTGCCCATGTCTTGAAAGCTAGCCTTTGGCAAGGTTCAAGGGATATTAATTAATATGATGGGTTGGGAATAGGGAAACGCTGTAATTTCTAACGTGTACTGGGCAACTGGGCAATGTTATGTAGCAGTATTAGTATTATGATTCAATTAATGCCAACGTAAATGCACATATATTCAACAGAGCAAAAGATAGAACATTTATATTTTATTTGATAAAGCGTTCTATTTTCAATTTCTAATATTAAAAATATGGCAATATATATCAGAAAGTTGCTGCTAGAGGTTCCCTGGCCACAAACTGCATAAAAACAATAAAAATAAATATTTGATTATCTAACAATACTTCTGCCTTAGTATTAAATGACGTTTCGACCGCTCTTAAAATCTTTTAAAACCTTTCAAATATTCTTAAAGTACCTTGAAATCTTCCGAAATTTAATGAAATTCCATATATTTCTGACACTCCATAGAATCCCTTAAAATAATTTCAAATACTTGGAAAAACTTCAAAATTTCTTCAGATTTCTCATAATCAATTAGAATATTTTGAAAGCCTGCAAAAAACCAAAGAACATTTTTTGAAAACATTTGAAATGCCTTATGAAAATTACTTGAAATCCTCAGAGTCTCATTGAAATCTTTTGGAATACCCTAAAATATTTTTCAGTATTTTTAGTAAATACTTACCACGGAAATTTGTAAGTTGTCAAGCCTGACATCAATATAATATTCTAATATTCAGGACTATTTAAATTCTAATATAAACGATTTTAAACTTGTGAAATTTTGTTTCTATATTTATTTTTTATTTTAAACAATTTGAGTTTGATATTATTGAGCTTGAAACGCTTGAAATATAAAACTATGTATTGAAAATTTGAACTTAAAAAGTGGTTTATGAAAAAAATTTGATTCCTAGCATTTGCTGTTGTAAATGACGCGACTTTTAATATATTTTCTTCAATTGCTATCTGTAATAAAAATTATTATTCAACAAAGTAAGAGGATTTAACTTTTCATTTGTAGCATTCAACACACTTCAAATTAAAAAATTGTCCATTTAAAGGCCTTGAGATGAAAATCAGTGAATTGTAAATTATTCAATTAATCAATTGTTAGTCTTAAATGAATAATTATATTGAAACTAACTAAGCTTATGGATCTAAAAAGTAAAATTGTGCAAAATTTAAAATATAAATCTGAACATTTTTCATTAAAAGGTTTTGGAAATTTTGAATGTTCTATTTTACACTCAAATTTTAATTTGTACAATATGAGGCACCTACAATTTAAAAATAATTAATTTCAAAGCTTTGAGTTTTGAACTGGTAACTTTCTAAATTATAAAATTAATTAATTTATCAAACATTTCAATTAAAAACTTCGAATTTCAAATTGACTATAATTTAAAATTTTTAATTTTCAAAAGATGTGAAATTTAAAATATCAAGCATATGAAACTGACTATTGAGGCTTTTAACTCAAAAAGCATGGATTCACTTTAAAAATGCAGTTAAAAATTGCAAGTTTTTACTTTGAAATCTTCTACGCTCTTCTCCAAAATTTTAGAAAATCATGTGAAATGTTTAAAAATCATTTTTAAATCGAATTTTCTGAACCAAAAATCAATAACAAATTTCCCTGGAATTTTAAGAAAAAAGTTCTGTTTAAATCTTCTAAAAGTTCGTAATATCTTTTAAAAGATTCAAAATTTTCCTAACATTTTTTAAAAGCTTGGAAGAATTAGCAAAATATAATATTTTGAAATCTTTAAAGTCTAAAATTAATATTTTAGAATAAAACCTACATCATTTTAATTTTTCCCAGAAATCTTATTGACGGTACCGGTAATTTGTTTGTTATCGGCATCAACAATCTATATACCTCGTAAACTAAGACATTCTAAGCTTTTGTCCATAATTTCATTTTTCTCATCTCTTTGAAAGCATGAGAAAGTTTAAAAATTATAGTTTAGTAGCAAAATGTTCAGAACATAATTATTTTCCAATATTAAAAACAAAGTGTCTCGTCGTCCTGAAAATCGGGAAGAGTAGTCAAATATTTCTCCTAAGCTTGACTAGTTATCCCGAATTTTCGAGTTGACTAGTCCATCCCCCTTTCCAACTCACTACATTTTTTCGGACTACTAGACGCAGCCTACTGAAAGACATTTATAAATAAATTTTTCTCTTTCATCAATAATATTAGGAAAATTCAGAAATAAATTACATTATTAAATAAAATTACTAATTTGGACATTTCTGTATACTAAATTGATGATTCAGAAAGTTCTCAATCATCATTATTAAATAAATACAATAATACTTATAACCTGATTTAATATGACTGAGAAGTTAAAAATATAATCCCTATGTCATTTTTAAATATTTGGTATAAAAGTTAAAAACAAGATTGTTACTAGGTATCGTTGCAAGATAGGATTTACGAACAATAGGTTCAATTTATACTACGACTGGTGGAAATCAGTTTTACATTTTCTTTAGAGCAGAATCTGGCAAAAGATAACCATAATAAAATCGAAATATAATATTTTCTACGAAACAAGTTTTGTCCAACCATTACGATGCAGGATTTTCAGCATAAATAATGCATAGACCGAATAGAGAATGCATGAAATCCCGGAGGATTTAAAGAATTAACCAACTGTCCTTTGCACATACATATTCTTGTCCTCAAAGACTTTAAGTTAATGTTCCCTCCACACGAATATGTAATTCTGGTTTTCAACTGTTCAGCAGTTTACAGTTGAACGGAATTCCCTAAAGGGTACTTACTCCAGGTACAAGCGATTCCCATCGTTAATTATTCGAGACACTTGGCTCTTTCTCAAGCCCCTCCTTTGCCTCTTCGTTGATAACGCTTTTCTACCCTTGTATATTCAAATCATATGAAAATCAATCCAGGAGTCCATAGTCATGATCCTGAAATAACGAGTGCATCTATTATTACTGTTTCCAGGAATTATTTACATTATGTGAAAAATTGAAACTGAAGGTTTGATCAAAATCAAATTAAAATCTTAATGAAGAAATCAGGTCAAACAAGTCGGCAAGCGCCCTCGAGGAAAAGTTTCGTAGTCTACTAGATTCGAGAGTCATTTAAATATGGCATGTTTATTAGGGTGGGCTGTAGACGCATAGGGAATTTTTGTGTGGAATTTTCATGCACATCGCCTGGTAAATTGTTCAAATCCAGAAAAAAATAAATTCTTTTTTTTGGTAAGAACAAAATATATTTAAGTTTCATAAGCCCCATGATCTTTAACACTTCTTTCTCATAAAAAAATACGTTTTTGTAAATTTTATACAGAATCGTCAATATTAAATAAATCGGGATAAAACTCTACATTTCTCTTCATAATTAGCCATTAAATAAGAATCTAAATTCATTTCTTAAATGTCACCCTCATAAGTCTCTTATATGATTACCATGTTGTTTGTTACCTCCTGTTGCCTTTCCATTTTTTAAAAAGACACTTCGAATGAAAAACCTAGAATAAAAATCATGAAAAAAAATTTAATTAATGAAATTGATAATTCCAAAATTGACCAAATTTAAACTTTGAGCTTTCACTATTTAAGGCTAAACATTTTTGCATGTTCTACGTTATGAAGCCATTTATTATTATGAAATTTCAAGTTCAATGTTTGTAAAGCCCTAAAACCTTAAAAATTAAGAATATTCCATGTTTTGTGGTTCAAGTTGAACAATCCTACTAAAAAAAACAGCTTCAGTATGAAATTGCAATTTAAAAATGCGGTAAAGGTACTGAATAATATTATTGAAATTTTGATTTTTCCTGCCAAAAATCAAATCTCTGAAAAAAATAATTTTTTATGATTTTAAGAATCAAAATAATATTACTAAGGATGTTATTTCAAATAAAGAACATTATTTCTAATGGAAAAATTTAAAACTTACCAAAAACATTGATTTCAGTAACGTTTTTCGCAAACTGAATTTTTTAAACAAATAATTATATTTGAAGATTATTCAATTATTTTTTAACCATTCCGAAAATTCTTTAAAATTGATGAAAAGCAACAGTGAGAAAAATTCAATTACAAGAAAGGTTGTTAAAATGATTAGTTTTTTTAAGTTTTAAATATTTTTCACAGAAAATCATGTTTTTTTATATGCCATGACTGATGATATCATTGCAATATTTAAAATTATATAGAAAACTTTTTTTCCAGAGACCTGATTTTTGACACGACACCTATATTACTACAGCACTATTAATAATTATAGTACTATAAGTTTTTACTAATTCATCAAGTAAATTTATAATAATCGTTAGTGGCTCAATTTTTTCTGAATAGATTAGTAAAATTTCACTATCAATTAGTCTTTCAGTGTTTAGGATTTGGAGTAGGATTTGTCTATACGAGGTAAAGAATTAATCTACATCGTTTTTACGCTGCTGTAACTTTGTATTGCTGACGCAAGATAGCGTCGTTAAAATTCATGGAGAATCATTTTGCGAAAAAATTCACATCGTTTTTTAGTTCTCCTTCTAGGTTTGAAAAACAGTGTGCAACTAAAAAGTGGAACAAAAATGGAAAATGTCGTATGCTATAAAATCACGGCGACACTATATACATTATATACCGGTCTAGCATGTTGCACCTGACATAATTCGATTTTTTCTAATTTAGCTGCAAGAACTTCATGGTAACGGTTGAAGGTTGAAAGCTTTCAAGAGAAATAATAATAAACTGGCATACTCTCTAACATTTTTAAATTTACACATTAGGATTTTTTTTCTAAATTCTCGATCACTTTTCGCGTTTGAAATCCTTTTCCTGGTAATTTGAATCTAAAAGTTTAGTGTTGTTTAGAAAGTAATTATTACGTTTTTTCTTTAATAATATTAAAAGTAAAATGATTGCTGAAAGCTGAAAGCTTTTCGAACTTGAAAATGTTCGAAGAACAACATTTTCGAGAACTATATTTTTTTATAAAGGTTATCAAACCGAGTATTAAAACTTAAAAGGAAGGGTTCAACATTTTAAATGATGTGTTAAAATGAAAATTGTTGAATTTGAAGTTTATCACTTTCAACTTCAAAGCATTCGAAATTTATGAAAAATTTCTTTACTTGTATATTTTACCTATAAATTCATTTCGAATTTCTTTCAAAACTGCAATTTGATAGTTATTCAACTTGATTTTTAAAAGCGTATTTCAAGGTTAATTAAGAAAATAATATTCATATACATTGCATCGTATGAATCATTCTTTCGATAAATGCGATATAACCCTGCAATATATCATTCTTTTCGCGATATGCATCTGGTTTCTGGATTTTTGAATTCAAGGAATACTATAATAATTCTTTGATGCAACATTCTTTCCATTCTTCACAGAAAATTCGAAAATGTAATATTGTGCTCTCTTCAAAATACTTGCTCTACGACGAAATAGCGAGCGGATTTCCATTAGTACCGAAGGATCGCTCTTGGGGGTTCTACATGCGAATCCATTTGCTGGCGGAAAATCCATTTGCTAATTGGAGAACCCACTTCCTGCGTGCGTTTTGAAAATCGCTTATAGTGCCCAGTTCAAGTTCAGTATTTTTCCCCTCATCGTTATCAAAAGCATTTTTTCTCTCCAAGAATATCCTTAGCTGAGTACTTGAAAATAGTAATTGTCTTAGATTAGTGTAATTTTATCAAATTTTCTAAAAATACGTGAGAAACAATAAAAGTTCACAAACGAAAGTTGTTCCTATTTAAGCGCTACACAAAGAGTTCCTGTTCCTTTATTTGATATTTTTCACTATTTTCGAAATATTTCCATATGTATATGCATTTTTTGAAAAGTGTTTTTTCACGTCTTCAAATAGGTATATATTCTTTGAAAACGTATTTACACGTTAAGATACGATCTTTCAACGACGGGATCAACAGAATTATATATTTTAATCTTCTGTCACTTTATTTCCCCAAAATTTGATGGAAATTAAGTCATTTTTTCGGCTCATGGAAACAAATTTGATTTATGACCGATAATGTACGGATTATGAACTGTTATGTATCGTTTTGCTATGAAATGGTAGAGAGACGAAAATTTTTTTTAATTCCTTTTTTATAATGTAGTAATTTAAATTGAGATAACAAATTGTTTTGGTTTTGGTAAAATACCAAAGTTCGCATCCTGACCATTTGACAAGTATAATCTATAATCAAGACAAAATTAACGGTCAGATGAAGAAATAAACACAAATGTTATATTAACCAACAAAAAAAAAGAATAAATTTCCAGAATTTTCCAGAGATAATAATGAAAAGTTAATATTTTTTCTCAATAAATTTAGAAAGTTTATTTCCTGAAACCCCTGAACAAAATCGAAAGGAAAAGTTAAATATTTTAGATAGTTGAAGAAACATGATGTGTAAAAAAATTTGGCACCATTAAAAAGAAAAGCACCCCATACAAAAAACTTTCTACATAATGGCAAAAGGAACCTTGACACTAAATTTCATGGCTTTGTAACAATTAGAATAAAAGGACCCCGCACCAAATTTATAGAAAATGGATTTTTGTCAAACAGCACAATTGTCAATTTTTATATAATTTCGAAACTACAAATTAACAATTCAAAAGAAAATTATCAGAAAAATTGACAGTTTATAATCAAACCATTGACACACTGGAACAAAAGTTTTGTACCCATAAACCTAAAAGATTTACGATTTCGTGCATACAAGATGTTTCTAAGTTGTTTATCTTTTTTTTATCTATTGGTATTACAGAATTGCAAAAAACTAAATTCAATAATTTGGCTTGAATTTTTAAGGAATGTAAAAAAAATCTTAAAATGAGTTCAAGAATTTTTTCTTTTAAGGAATGTTTCTTAAATTTATTTTAAACTAATTCCTGACTCAATGGTATAATAAAAAATCTCCCGTGATTTTGCTTTTTAGCCAATTTTTCACATTTATTGTAAAGTAATTCCCTACAACAACAGTATAATAAAAAAATCTACCGTGATTCCGGTTGTTAGGAAATGTCGGTTATCCTTCTTTAACCTTTAATAAATGTTAAAACAACCGTTAAAATACATTCAAAAACTTTTGCTTCTAGGATGTTTATGTTTTTTATATTCATTGTTAATTGATTTCAGACTATAACAACATGATAAAAAAACCTCCTGTCATCTTTGTTAGCAAATGTCGGTTTCTTTACCTAAACCTTTAAGGGATGTTGAAACAAGCTTTAAAATAAAATCAACAACTCTTTCCTTCAGGCTATGTTTCCCACATTTATTGCAGTGTGAATTCCGACCCCAATAGTACAATCAAAACATCTCTCGTCGTTTTGGTTGTTAGGAAAGGTCGGTTTCCTTTCTTGAATGCAAAGGGGATTAAAAAACAACCTCCAAACTTCCTGTATACACAAAACCGTGAATCTGTCAAGTTGATGGGTACAACATTTTTATTTCAATGAACCTGATGTACAAAATTTGAGGTCCCTAGTCAAATCGAAACTTTTTAAGAAAACAACATTTCCATAATTGACAAACTTTTCTGTTGAAATTCATGTAAAAATTAGATGTTCGGCAATTGTTTGAGTAACAAATGTCCATTTTTCTCATAACTTTCTTCTGTATTACTGACATACGAGTTTGAAATATATAAAAATGTATAATTAGTAATTTTGACAAAAGCAATTTTCTGTACATTTGATGCTGGGTCCTCTTCAATAACTTCAGTATGCTATCTGCAGTCTGACTATAAAATACACGCTCTACTTATTTCTGGAGAATCTAGAACTTCGATTTATTTCTGAATTTAATGTCATGAAAGATATTTAATGGATTCAATTTTTTGCTCAGCTTTGTTTCTTCAACGAACAGAGAAATCAAATAGCTCACCAGCATATCCTGTTTCACTTTGAAAGAAAATTAATTATAATACTAAAATATTTACCAACTTATGTATAGCATTGTGAAATATCTTTACTAGTATCTCCTATCTAAAAATAGGTTGTACTAAATAACGAATCTTTGATCCAAGTTGAATTTTTCTTATCAATTACAATCGTCGAAGTTACGACATTTCGGTTCAAAAACCCTGCAGTAATACTTGCAGCCACAAGTTAACCGAAAACTTTCATGAAACCTCTGTTCCCCGCTAAACCATAAGCTCCTCGATCTACTATCAAACTCGATTAATCTAAGTTTGGTCCTGCCAGAATTCAGCATTTTGAAATTAAAAAAAATTTAATTAAACTCTCTGCGGTATTGATGGAAGGGTCGATAATCGAGGAAAATTCCGCAATTTATTCCAACACTCCAATCGAAAATCGCCATCTCGGACCTCGAATCCGTCTTATCCTTTTTTATCTGAAGAGAATCTTATGAGGGACGTGATCGCTTTATAAAAAGTTTTTCTCCAAAATAACCGAAATGAATCAAGACGTTTTGGAAAAACGATATTAAACTTCTCTCGAGAGTATATTGTAATTGGTACAATGATTGGCCACTTGAAGAATTTTTGATGTTTGACAATTTGGAATAACCACTATAAATGTCAAAAAAAATTCTAAAATATACAGATGAATAATAAATGTCTTATTTAAGGGAGACTAATCTCAGAAAAAAATCTTTAATAATTTTCTAAAAGCTGCAAGTTCAACCGCCGATATACATTACCGTAATCTATAAGTTAGCCTTTGACCTGGAGCTATGTCCACTCTAATTAAGTGCTAAAGTGCAATTCAATGGCAAGAGCCCTTAAATAGACTCTAACTTAATTTCTCCTTTTATTGTAAATATGTTATTCTTGAATGACTTCACATTTTTCGTATGCTTGGTGAAAGTTGGGAAAAGTGAGGTGAAGTTTAGAATATAAGCTCTTATGTTACATGTGGAATATTGATGTAAAATGTCAGAGTCGTCATTAATGTGGAAGCGGAAAATTGATATAAAACTCTATAGAAAAGAAAATACTGTGATGCAAACATACTGGTTCGTTAGTGTGTTTTTATTATTGGCTTTTCCATGAGCCTGATACTTTTGTGTTATTTTACATAGAATCTTTTGATTCTCAAAACCCGAATGGTATTTCGTTGCTTTTTAGCAGTTCAATATTCACTAGGGTGGTCCACATTTTTTTCTCGCATTTTCATGGATGCCCTGCAAGCCAAATTTGTTCGAATCCACAGAAAAATAAATGCGTTAAAAAAAGTATGATACTCAGAGATTCAGCTAGTACCATGAAGTTTAACACGTATTTCCCATAAGAAAAAAATTATGTTCTTGTAAATTTTATTCGAAATCGTCAATAGAAGGTATATGGAGTTGACCATCAACCTTTCTCTTCACAATTAGCTACAGAATACGAATCGAAAATTATTTTTTGACTGTCGCCCTCAGAAGTCTGTTCTATGAGGTCCCCAAAAAAACTGTAAGTTAAAAATTCGACGCCTCATCCAATATGAGTCTATGTGCTAACAGCGCTCTGTATGATACTATTCCCTATGCTTACACACAGCACATAGTCTCATACACGACGCTGTCAGCACATAGACTCATATTGAATGGAGTCGTCGAATTGGTTTCTGTGAGTTTTTGGCGCTAAATATTATTCTTTCGCAGATTGTTTCAGTAAAAATTGTTTATAATACATCAAATATTATCTTCTACTGATAATTAGCTTTTACAATGAATTGCTTACCCAATTTAATACACAGAAAAAACGAAATGTAACCTTTACAGCGATTTCAGAGTAATCTTTACCTGCAACAAAAATGAACTTAACGTGATAAGATTTACCCGTCACATGGGAAATTGTTACCATGTCAACTCCATTAAATCTTGTTTTGTTTTGATGCAAAAAAAATCAACTTTATCTACTTCGAAATCACCTGCAACAAAAATTACCTTCTGTTTTTCCTGTGTATTGTTTATAGCAGTTTTCTCTTACAACATAGTTAGAAAGTGTGGGGATTTTTCTCAACTCTTCAACTTGCTTTCAACTTTGAATACTGCTAGAAAGTTTCAGTTTTTTCTGAAATTTATCATTTTTGTCCACTTTTCACTCAAAGTAAGATAATTCATTATGCGATTCAACGAAGGTCATTGTTTCAACTATTACACAGACTGACAAAAATGACATCTTCTTTGTACCCAAAAAAAGGACAATGTGATCACGAAGGATTTCAGTATCCTAAAACGGAATCCGTTATTGAAATATTTCCTATACATCAGGTTTTTGAGATATCCTAACTCAAAAATGCAAAAATGGCTATTTTTAGCCATATTTGAGGCAATTTAACACGATCCGCATTTTTTTCTTCTAAAAACTGCAAACGCACTAACACACTAACCATTTCAGTTTCACTTCGCCTTCTTTGCTAGTTTTTAATTGTGGAACTGAAATGGTTAATGTTCGATATCTCGAAGAAAAAAATCGGTTCGGGATGATCGAAAATGGAAATAGAAGATAAAGAGGAGTACTAAATGATGGCGTTAGCAGTTTTCAGAAAAAAATAGCCAATCCTGTTATATTGCCTCAAATGTGGCTGAAAATAGCCATTTTTGCACTTTTAGGTTGGGATATCTCAAAAAACTGACGTATACGAAAAATTTAGACAACGGATTCGTTATTAAGACACCAAAATCCTTCGGGGCAACATAGTCCTGTCTTTGGGTGAAAATTTTGTCGACCTGTGGTATTATTGATCATAACTATATTTTATTATATTAATGCTAGATCGTTGTGTTTTTTTTTTAGCAATTCTTAACTGTTGATGCAAAATTGATGCAAAATAGTAAATATAATTGTTCAATCAAGTCATTATTATTTTTACTTTACCTTGTATGAAAACCGCTAGAAAGTTGCCGTTTTTTTCTGAAATTTTCAATTTTTCATCCACTGTTCACCTAAATCGAGGTAATAATAAAGGCAATTCATCAAACAATGGTTTAAAGTATCTTTTTCTTTCTTCTGGGAATATTTGTCCAAAGTAAAACCAAATGTTTGAAACATTCTTCAAATTTTCCATATGTATTCTATTGAACGTAACTTGTCTTTAAAGTAATCACTGGCATCGTTTTTGTTTCAGTTAATATTTTCAAAACGTTAGAACAATAGTAAAAATACTTCGTTCCGAAAAAATTGTATACTATTTATAAAAAAGATTCTTGACGATGTTCTACTGACCGAATTATTTCAAATCGGACAAGCTGTGCATGCTGAAGTCACAGAATCGTTGCGGGAGAAAATTTGTTGTTTTTCAAGGGATCTTAAACTACTTGTATTTAATTTTTTTCTCGATTGTGATAGATTTTCTCATTCGATTTCGAAAGCCGTCAGAAATTTTCAAAACATTCGAAAACTGACAAAATCGCGACGGTTTTTCGGAAATCTTCAAACTTAATGAGTTAATGTTTTTTTACAGTTTTGATCTACAAATTATGATTTATCTATCGAATGATTTTTGATTAATAATCACTTTTCTCTATCTTGCGTTTTTTTTTCATCGAAATTTTTGGTAAAATATAAGTAAAGTCGGCTATACTAATTGAAGCCTAGGCAGAGATAACGTGGGATCAACAAAAATACTTTTATTTTAAAGTATATTTATAGTATATGGTACGAAATTTTTACTTGAGGATTTTCCATTCTAAGTCATAGTATATGTCATCGAACACATAATACCATATAACCATCTATTTTATCATCCACTCACAGTTTAAATAAAGATTTCAGAAAAATAGATTTTTGTTTATCCAACGTCATCTCTCCCTAGGCTTCAATAGCTTTTGTCTTAAAACCTAATTTTTCCACTCATGGGGTTTTTCTGGACCCTGTAGAAAAGTCTTATATAGGCAGAATTCAAAAAATCATTTTCTATTTGTATTCAGTGGCTAATTTTGAAGAGGAATGTTGAGGGTCAGCACGTTACACCTAATATTGACGACTCTGAATAAAATTTACGTATTTTTTCTTATGAGGAATACGTGTTAAACTCCATGGGGCTTACGGGACGTGCTCAAAATATCATTAAAAACCCCAAATTAATTTTTGTGTAGATTCGAACAAATTTGAAACGGGGGGATGTGCATTCAAATTCTAAAAAAAAATTCCCATGCATGTTCGCACTACCCTAATCTTGACTGATATTTTCTTGTTTATGTTTGGAATTCCTGAGGACTATTGACTATTTGATTGCGTGTAATAAACTTCCGTTAAAGCGTGTTAAACCAGGCCTTAAAACTTCCGTGGGCGGACTATGATGCCAAAGTTTGGTCGTAAATTCTATCTGATGGCAGGATAATATCCAGGATATTGGTATAACAGCTCCTCATACAGGCCTTACGAGACGACAACTCTTGTTTCACAACTATAACTCGTTCAGTGAACCTCGTCTAGAAGATTAAAATCACAGATGAGCTTGAGAGTTTGGCAAAGACCCTTGCTTTGCAAGGCAATGCAATTCGTTACCATTATATTAAACCCAGGCGCGGATCTAGAAACTTGGTGGCGAAACCGGAAATTGTCCTCCCGCCAGGATTTTTTTGAGTTACCTTGACTTTATTCTTTTTCACTTGGAAATATAGAACGATTATAAAAATTATTAATATTTAAAATATCTCAAAAGATAACTATTAATACACTCGAACTTGGATGAGAAGAAACTTGATTTAAGCCTTCCAAAAATTAACGCCACGCAGCGGTTTGCGATGAGAGGAGCCGCGGAGGGATGTGCGGTGCTCACTCATGCATGAAAAAAAAGACAGTAGCATAGCGATAAAGCGCAGTACTCTGACGGCATAGCTGGATAACTGCGTCACGTTACGCAACCGAAGATATTAAATTACCTAATATCTTTGGCGCAACTACCCTGGTGCTTACGTTCGGAGAGCCTCGATTTGAGCAGAAGGTCAGAACCAAACCCGATCTCAAATCCAAGTTTGACTCCAATAATAATTGTCGAGTGCTCGTAGATAATATCTTCCGTTCGCGACATGAATTTGTTTCGTAAAGATACTTTTGTTTGCTTATTCCATTTTTTTGTAATTTGTTTGTTTTTCATTATTTGAATTTAAAAATGATACAAGTGTGAAAGAAAATTAATAACGTTCAGTGAAGAATATATGAAATTTTTTAGAATCAATTATAAACCTTTGAAATCATACGACCAACTTGAATTATTATTAAAAAGTAATATTTTTGAAATAAATATTTATGCCTTTTCACTGGCTATGTTTCTCTAAAGTTTCTTTTCCAGTTATTAGACTTTTCATTTTTTTATGACTTAAAATGCATGGGATAAAAAAAGCTTTAACCTTTTTGACTTCTGACATCAGTTTCAGTAAAAATAATTATATTGTTTAAATACGCTACAGATAAAACTTTTTACGAGACTTTTTAATTCCAAAAAGTTGACTACATAAAAAATTGAAAATAATTTTAAATATCATGAAAGTTATATGACTTTCTTCTTTTTGAACCTTCCGAAACTGTGAATTGAAAAAAAACACTACTATCAAACCGAAAGAATTAATCATTTTTTATTAATTCCTTCAACCTTAAGAATTCTATATTTAGACTTAGAGCAATGAAAATTTCTCCGAAATCCATGAACATTCTGACTTGACTGAATTCTTTCAATGAATTTCTTAAATATTCTGAATTTTTAGAATTCTTTCAGTTCTTTGAATCACCCAAATTTTCAGAAATCCTTGAAATTCTCTAAATACCTTGAATATTCTAAATTATCTAAATTCCCTGAATTCAGAGAATTTCTTGAATCCATTAAAATTACTCAATTCTGTGAAATTCTTGAATTCCACAAATTTATGTAATTCCAAGGACTTCAAAGTAATGCAAGGAATTCAGACAATCTAGGCTAATACATTTAATTCAGATGATTCGAAGAACTTAGAGGAATTCAGATTGATCAGGGAATTCAAAGTAATTCAGAAGATTTCAAGGAAGCTGGAAGAATTTGAAGGAGTTCAATGGCATTCCAAACAATTTTAAAGAGTCAAAAAGAATTCAAAGGAGTGTAACATTCCGAACAACTAATTTAATACAGATATGCCGTCGAAAATGTACTATTACATCATAAAATGACATCAAATTTAAATCCTCTATAATTGAAAAGATCCAAATAAGAATTAAAAACTCATTATTTTTTATCTAGGTTTCCCATTTTTTTAAGCCTCTTTTCACATTATTCTATGAAAAAATGAAACACTTTTCGATGAGAAATAAAAAACAATGCTTTTAAAATTTATTTTATAAGTGTTTGTACTGCAGAGTTTGAAATTGGAATCATGATAATCTTGTTTCATAGTTGTGCAATATTAATTGACAAGGCAAGGTTTCCTGCCCGCTTTAGCGCGCACATAATAATGCTAGTGTATGTGTATATATATATATATATATATATATATATATATATATATATATATATACCATTTTTAAATTCATTCGTTCACTTTGTCGACATTGATCTTCCTATGTTTCCGCTTGCTTTTCGCGTGTTTCTTGCCTCTCGGCTTTTCCTGTCCTGTCAATTTGACAGTTTATTATATCATACGTCAGTTTTAACATCATCTTTTACTTGAAATAATATTAATTTGTTTCGCCTGCATGAAAATGCTTTATATTTGATTTTAAAGTTATAACTTCTGCATTTTAGAATAAAATGATGAATTTGTAA
Organism: Andricus quercusramuli; assembly: GCA_932178445.1. Lineage (NCBI taxonomy): Eukaryota > Metazoa > Arthropoda > Insecta > Hymenoptera > Cynipidae > Andricus > Andricus quercusramuli. The sequence goes on along the minus strand of CAKNXH010000752.1, from coordinate 575,229 downwards.
ATGCATGATACACTACTTGAAAATATTATTAATATTTCACGACTTATTGTTAGTTTTACGATTCTTATTAAGGAATACTTCAATTTTAAAATAATTTTAGAATTTTTTAATTTGGAACTCTTAAAATAAGCTTGAATTCATTATTTTCAAAGCTTTCAATTATAAATAATATGATTTTTAAAGTTTGTAGAATGATTAAAGTTTTGAAGGTTCAGAATATTTAAAACTCTTCAATTTTTGCCGGTGAAAATTACAGTGAATGATTTTTTGTACAAAAATCTCATTTTTTAATAAGAAAATCTATCCAATAATATGAAATGTCATTTTAGAATATCCCTCAATTTTTGTGAAATTCTTTGAAATTTATAGAAATATTATGAAATGTTTAGAATTTTTTTATATCTATTGAAATGCGTTAAAAATCATTCACAATCATCCCATAAAAATCTTTTTAAATTTTTAACATTTTCTAAATCCTACGAAATCTTTGAAACTCCTTATGAAGTTTAGGAAATTCTTTCAATATTATAAATTTATCTTAAATCCCTTGAAGCTCTTGAAATCTTTGAAATAATAATAGATCCCTTCACTAATTCTTGTTCAATCACTTGGACTGCCAGAAGATCTTCAAAATTTTTTAACGTTCCTCAAAATTATAAAAATCTATAGAAAGTCTATGAACTTCCTCAAAAGCTGTTAAAATCCTTTGCAATGCTTCAAATCCCTTGAAACTTGTTGAAATACTTTTAAATTCCTGCAAATCTTTCCAATTTTTTAATCTCCTACAAATCAGTATGCTTCTGAACACTCATTTTGACGAATAAATAATGCTATGTTAAATTTTGCTTTATTAATTTTTGAGTTAAAAATTATTTGTCCAACAATCACGATGGAAATGTGACTTCGGAGGCTAGTCTCAAGGCGACGAATTTGCCGATTCCTCAATTGATGACGTCACAATGGTCGAAGTGAGTTTAATTTTCCGACTAGTGGGAAAAGTACACACTTCGACCACTGTGACGTCAATCAGTTGAGAAATCGACAACTTCGTTGCCTCTCGACAAACTCTTCAGCCGCATTTCCATCGCGAGTGTTCGACAAAGTATTATGTGAATCTAGTGGGAGACGGTGATTCGCTCGTGTGATTGCCGACCTCACGGCGCTCATGCGGCAAACTTCACACTAGTGTAGAATCGCCAACTTCTCCCACTCGATGCACAATATACTATTAATTTCAATTGTAAGTACATAAATCAATGTTTATGACCTAGAAAAATGTTTGGTTATCAGGAAATGACCAAGAACTTGATTTTGTTTTCAGAGGCCACCCTGAAACATTTATATCGAGATTTTGATCTATGTATATCTTGGATAAATCTCTCGGTTTGCTGCAAATTATCAAAATATTAATTTTAAGCAATACAACCTACTCATTTATTCTGAAAAGAAAAATCTTTTAAAAAGATGTAAAGGCTATTAGGTAATATGTAGTTTCCTCGAGATTGCGGAATATTGATCAGCATGCTCTGCTGGTTGCTCAAGATTTATGAGAATTTATCGAAAGTTTATGGAAATTCAAAAGAAATATGTGGAGAAAATATTGCCAATATTTCAGCGAGATAAAGAAAGCACCTTTGAAAACAAAAGTTGGGAAGTTATAAATGAAAAATATCATCTATAAAGGGGAATTTTAATCACTTTTGCGGAAGATATGCAGCTGGTTCATTCACTGATGCTTTTTTCGTCGAGTTTTTTTTCTAGACTTATAGGGTGAAGTAATTAAATTCCATTGAATCGACTTCATCAAGTCTCTTTTCACAAATTCTCATTCCTTCCTGGACACTGACAAGACCAACACCATTTCAAGAATGTTCTATTTACTTGTTAGCAGACAAGGCATATAATAATTAAGTGAATAAAGGAAATATTTCCATTTGAATAATACTAATATCTCGTTATTAAGCATGAATTGCATGTAAACACGAAAAGAGAAATAAATTCTTTCGCCACATTGAATTTCTATTTCGTCTTGTAGCAGCTGTCGTTCAAACTTCAACTTAATTTTATTTCCTTATTCGACTTGCTTACGTTGTATTTATTCGTAGATTTTTCGAATAGAAAAGTTCCTTCATTCGGATTACTATTTCTTTGAAGGAACATATCATTTATTATTCTCTCATTGAAATTGAATATTTTTTGAAATAAATAAATGTCAAGAGAATCACATCAGAGGTTTGACGGCCTTCTAATGTTTAAAATTTTTTTTAAATTTCTTCTTACTTTATAAAGTTTTAGATTAGTTAAAAAAAAATTGCGCTAAAGCAAAAAACCAAAATCAACTATTTTGGTAGAAATTTAATATTTTTTGTCAAAATGTAACTCTTTGATTCTGAATTAATCTGGTTTGGTAGATGATTGAACTTTTTTTGAAAATTCGCCTTTTTGATGTGAAATGAATCTTCTAGTTTTAAAGTTGATTTTCTTGGTTCAAAAGTCAACGATTTTCTTGAAAATTCAACTATTTGGTGGAAAATTACTTTTTTGTTGAAAATTTACATTTTCATATTTCAAATTCATCTATTTTGTTAAAAACTCGTCTTTTTGTGTTGTAAATTCGTCTCTTTAGGTAGAAATTAAATTTTCTTGTTTAAAAATGTAACTGTTTAGTTTTAAATGAATCTGGTTAGGTTGAGGATTACACTAATTCTTGAATTTTTTTTTTTTTGTAGAAAACTAATCTTCTTGGTTTACAATTTATCTTTCATGCCTAAAAAGTCAACTTTTCGGTTGAGAATTCCATTATTTAGTGCAAAATTAACATTTTCTTCGAAAATAAATATTTCCTTGTTGCAAATTCAGCTGTTTTGTTGAAAGCTCATCTATTTATGATAAAAACTCAACTTTTTAGTTAAAAAATTCATCTCTTTCGGCCTAAATTTCATCTGGTTTGGTTGTGGTTTCAACTATTTTTTGAATTTTTTTTCTGGAGAAAATTAATTTTCTTGGTTGAAAAGTCTTCTTTTGGTGGAAGAGTCGACTATTTTGTTGAAAACTCATATTTTTGGGTTGTAAATTCCACTGTTTTGTTAAAAAGTCGTCTTTCTGTTTAGAAAAATCATATTTCTGGTTTGAAACTTCATCTCTTTAAGTAAAAATGTAATCTTCTTTGTTAAAAATCCACTCTTTTTCAGAAAATGAATCCGATTTGGTTGAGGTATTTTTTGGTAGAGAATTAATCTTTAGGCCCTGAATTAAATAAAAGTTTTGATTCAGATATTTCTATCATTTAAAGCCCTTATTTTATTTACCAATAAATCACTCTCATGCCGCTATAATGCCATTATAAAATGTCACGAATAAGAGGAACCATGGACATTTTCTTGAACAAATCGTCCATTTGTACTATAAATCACAATCGGTGTTTCTGGTTGAAGTGCTGATCGTCGTCGACACTTCATCTCTGTACAGTGATGACGCGACCACATATCCAAGATTTATCACCAGTCAAGCAAAAGCAATGGCTTTCCGCAATAATGTCTCATATATTTGCAGAATTCGATCCTGAAGATTTGACGCCGTAGACAGCCTCTATCTGAAAATCGACTCTCATTCGTCTTTTCCTGAAATTCCACTAGAGGAACAGTTTCAGTATAACAGCGCGGAAACGCGTTTATAGTTTTGTTTGCCGTGAACGGCGAAACACCATTAGGCGAATTACTGCGACGAATTCGCATTCGCACAATCCTCGTTGTCATCAGTTCACTGCAGATTGAGGATATGGTAACGAGAAAGGCTGAAGGAGAGAGATATCGTTTTATTATTCAAACCTTAACACAGAGAGGAATCGACGCAAGAGAAATGAAGCTCGAGCGGAAAGAAGGAAGGAAATAAAAATGCTTTATTTAATCGTGGTATTTTGAAAATGATTTATCATATCAGTTTTAATTAGTAATACTTAGAACTCACAGTATTTCTCCTATTTACCCCTTCCCCCCCTTTTTAAAGAATCCCATTTTTCTCATCTTTTCAGGAAACTTCCTCTTTTTACCCTTTTTCTTGTTTTTTCTTCGCTTAAATATGAACTCAATTAATGGAACCTAATAAGAAAATCCAACTATTTTTGGTTCAAAAGCCGGCTATAATATTTTTGATTCAGGATTCATCTCTGTTGATTAAGAATTCAACAATTCGGTTAAAAATTTAATCATTTTTAGAAAACGCGACTGTTTGATCAAAAAATAATGTTGCACATGAAATTTTCAAATATCTTGCTGAAAATTCGTCTCATTGGACAGAAAATTCGTCCTTCGTAATTTTTTTTGTATGGAAAAGTCATCTTTCCTGATTGAAACTTCATCTTTCTTGGTTAGAAATAAATAGTTTATTGAAAATTCAACTACCTTCTGGAAAATTTGTCTTTCGAGATTGAATATTCAACTAATTTGTTGAAAATTCAACTGCTTTTGGTTGTGGTGCAGTCTTTTTTGTTCGAAAATGCGACCATTCAGTTCAAAATTCATCTTTGTAGATCTTGTTTTCTAAAACTTTTGACTCTCAGCTTAATAACTCAACTGTTTTGTTAAAAATTCATTGTTTTTGTTCTAGCTTAACTGTTATTGATTTGAAATAACAATTTTCATTGATTGAAATATCAACTATTATAGTTTTTGTTGAGAATTAAACTTTTTTGTTCGAAAATTCAACTACTTGGTTGAAAATTCAAGTACTTTGTTAAAAGTTCTTTTTTTTTTGCTAAAGATTCATCTCTTTGGAAGAAAATTTAATTATTTTGTTGAACATTTGTTTTATGGGTTAGAAATAGATCTTATTTTGTAAAAATGTCATTTTTTAGTTGAAAATTTAACTGTTGGACTAAAAAGTAATCTGTTTTGATTGATGATTGAAGTATTCTGTTGAAAATTCGTCACTATTAGTTGAATTTAACTGTTTTTTATTTCATATTGAAATCTTTTTTGTTTGAGATATCAGATATTGAAGTTTTCGTAGAGAATTCATTTTTTCGGTAGGGAAGTCATCTTTTTTGGTTGAAAAGGAATTTACATAAAAATGTAACTATTTTTGTATCGCGAGCACGAGAAAAATTCTTCTAGAATGTATACACCATATCAGTAACTATTAAAAAAAACACCAATAAAACATAAAATGATTTTTGGTTTAAAATTCCTTTAAAAACAAAATATTTTGTCCTGAAACGATTCTGTGACTTCGGCATGTGCAGCTTACCCGATTTTAAATGAATTCAGTTTATGAAGAAATTTTCAACTATCTAGTTTAATATTTAAATTTTCCAAATTTGTTCAATTTTGAATGTGTGGACTTCGGATAAAGTCAGTGTGGAGATCTTCACCTATGAATCATTTTTCCATTTGATGACCTCGAAATAAAAATGGTTAAATTTGTATGCCTTCTACATTAGAATATTTTTCATTTGACACAGAAAAAATATAGTTTCATTTAAAACAAGAAAACTTTATCAGAATATACTGAAACAAAATTGAACCCTAATTGCTTCATATCAAGCAATACGAATATTGAAAGAAATTCAATTGTTTTTCAGTTTTTTCATTGATCAAGAAAAAATAATCTGAAAGAAAATGTAACTCCTAGTTTTTCTTTGTTACAGATTTTCTAATTTGAAAACTTCTGATTCATCCAATACTGAATATTTGAATTTTAAATTGTTAAATTTTGAATGCTAACTTTTCATTTTTGAACAATTGATCCGTACTCTACTTGATCGTAATTGATCCGCATTAGATTCGTTAATTTTGACCCTAGATCAGCTATGTATTAGGCACCTATGAATACATTCCGGAGGCAATGGCACGGGGTGATATAGAGATTATATAGGCATATGCTAATCGAGAAACTGACCAAGACAATAAAGACGCAACCATTGTTATTGCACTCACCAGTCAACGAGGGTATCTCCTAGTTCGGAGACTATTTCATCCTCAGAGAGTGAAACTATCCCCATTGGTCATTATACGGAATCCCCATAACAATTACTACCCAAGCTTAATTCCAATATCGTCAAAGCATTCACGCACATTCTGGCTTTATTATTCATCTCTAAGATAATTATCTCTTTACATCACTTTGGTTTCGAAACATAAAAAGCACATGCTTCCTCTATAAAAATGTTACATAATTTGTGCTTCAAAGTTATGATCCTTATCCCACGTTCTGCAGAGTGTATAATATAAAAGTGCGATAAAATTGTAGCTCTTTATTGTTAAAGCTGCGAGAAAACCTTTTGGCTGTAATGGGCAAATAAACAATATAGCTTTTTATGATTCAGCAATGACAATAAAGTGCTTAATAAAAAAATGCTAGATCCACACCTGAAAACATTCATTCACCTACTTCCTCTTTTCACAAAAAAAAAAGAATTTATAAGTGCATCAACTTTATTCCGCTGACAGAAACTCATCTTTACATCACTCAACTACACTTCACCCAGATCCATCTAATTGAAAGTTCGATAAAAGCTTCTTTCGCTCCGATAAACTTCAATCTTGTTTTAGAAATTGTCTGAATTTGCAAAAAAATATGAACTCATAAGTTCTTTTCAGAAAGAACAAAGCGAACGTATTACTCCCCTTTTTCTTGTTTTTCGCTCAAATGCAAACTGATTTGAGAGAAAATAAACAAGATTCCAAGTTTTTCTGATTAAACAGTCTGCTAAATTATATTTTTGGTTCAGAATTCATCTCGTTTTGTTACAAATTCTACTATTTCCTTGATTTCGAGTTAACAAGTAATTGTTTGGATCGAATGTTGAACTCTTTTGTTGAAAATTCATTTTTTTTAGATTCATAATTTTAATTAAAGCTATTCTATTTTTGGTAGAAAATTGATCTCTTCTAGTCGAAAATTCAACTATTTGCTTGAAAATTCATCTCTTTTGTTGGAAATTCGTATTTTTGGTAGGAAAATAATCGTCGTGGTGAAAAACTCATCTTTCTGGTAGCAAATTTAACTTTTTCATTAAAAAATGCAGCTTTTTTTATTGAAAGTTCAACTACTTGGTAGAAAATTGGACTATTTTGTTACAAATTCTTCTATTTTGAAATTCTCCTCTTTTGTTGAAAATTCAACTTTTTTGTAGAAACTTAATTTTTTTTTAGTTAAAGATTGATTATTCATCTGAAATTTCATCTATTCAATTGTTGGTTGCAGATTTATCCTTCATAAGTTGGAAATTCAACTGTTCAGTAGAAAATTCGTCTTCATTCGTTGAATTCAACTGGTTGAAAATCAATTTTTGCTTGTTTGAAAATTAATTTTCTAAACTGAAAATCCGACAATTTTATTGTTATTCAAAAATATATTTTTCAGTTCAAAATTAAAATATTTGATTTTAAATTTATCTCTTTCGAATAAAATTCATCTCTCTGGCTGAAGATTCAAATATTTTGTTAAAAAAATCGTTTCTTGTCGTTCGTTGTCTGTTCAAAAATGAATTCCATCTATTTGAAAATTTGTTTTGTTCGATTGAAAATTCATCACTTCTGGTCAGAAATCTTTTTTTATTGAAAATATTAAATATTTTGTTGAAAATGAAATATATTTCAACTAGAAATCTTAAAAATTTAAAGTTTTTCATATTAAATTCAGTATGGTATTCACATTAATTTTATTTAACAGAATTTATACTTCTATTATCCCCTATTTTGAAAAAATTCACCTTATTTCCCATGTTTTGAGATAATTTTGTGCTCCATTACTTTCTAGAGGGAGGGGGAGGAGTAATACAAAACTATGTTCGTCAAAGAGGGTGGACGGGGGGTCGAAAATGGAACGAAATTGGAACCATAGTCTATGGACGGCACCTAGAGAATTACTTGCTGTTTTAATTAACACTTTGCACGTATTCTCAACCTGTTCCTTTTTCATTTTGATAATAAAGAGCATAGCCTTCTTTTCCAGCTCTTGTTTCTCAGAAAAGCAGTTAAAACGAAATGAAGGTTTGCGAGTCACGTATTACCAATGTCGTAAATGAGATGAGCTTCCTTGCGTTTTAATATGTCACATATCGAAGAGTAGGTATCCTCAAATGAAATTAGTTAAAGTTTCAAAAGTATTCTTGAAAAAGAAGAAAGCAAGGGTGTTATCAGAAAGTCAGACAGTCACAAAGGAATTTGAATAAAAAATGTCCGGTAGTTCATAACCATTAAGGCGTATCTTCTTCTTTCGCACCGTCTCTTTATTCTGCGCTTTTTGCTTTCAGTAAATGTAAATAAAAGAAGTATTAAACCGCAGCTCTGCTCTTGCAGAATCCAGACCAACTTTGAATAAAATTATTCCTTTGACCCATTTTTTAAACTTGAATTAATGAGAGGTTTTACGAATAAGTGAAGATTATTGCAAACGAGTTAATCAGAAAAAGTGGTTTCAACGGCGTTGAATAATTAGATCTGGAAATCGGAAAAAGAAGTTTGAAACCTTGTTCTTTGGCACCTGGGGCACTAAAAAGCGACCCGGAAACTTTCTAACGATATTCTCTAATTTTCCGACACGTCTCTCTTACATTTAAATTGAGTGCGTTCCCATTTAACTTTTCACGGTTTACGAAAGGCGGTTTTTTTTAACTTTAATGGCTTTTATGCTTCTTCCCATCTGCGAGTAAATGGGGTTTTAGGAGTGCACTCTAAATAAAGAGTTATTGCTAAACTATAAATTCATATCTGGAATTAAGTGAGTATTATATCGTAGAAATAGGAACGATTTTACGATCTCTTGTGATCCGTAGAAATGATAAGTACCTTCAGCATAGGATATAAAAGACATAACTTCAGTAGAGTAAATTCTAAATTTTCAGCGTATTTTATCTTAAAGGCATTCAAAATCAAAATTAAATTTGATATATAATGTACAAATACCTTAGAAAATTGTTTAATTCCAGAAGAAAAGACAAACTTAACTTAATTATGTAGTAACTTTTTATTGGGGTTTCTTTTTGCTCGGAAAAAGCTTTTGATGTTTGATTCATCTCAGTTTATAAAAATATCGTTAAATTTTTACGGCGGAAAAATCCTGTCCAATATTCTACCTTATAACGAAATTGATCTTCAACTCCTTAAGACCTTCGGAGAATTATTAAAATGGACGGATATTGCAACGTAAAAGCTACTTCTTGATACTAATACCGAGTTTTTTTTTTAATAAATGCGTATATCTTTGCCTTTGAAATAACATTAACATTGAACAATTCTTTTTTCCATGAGAAAAAAATATAAAATTTGAAAAAGCCAGAATTCTAGACAATTACACTTATTCGAAAATTTTAGCTATTTTTAGAAAGATTCACGGGTCTCTCAGCTTGGCTATAAATTCTCATTACTAATACAGTCTTAATGCATCAAAATTGATTAGGCTGTGAAATTTTTTCTCCGTGAAATGCGAAATAATTAACTAATTTGAAGGCCTTCTGACCCGCAAGAATGGTTGTTGAGTACACCAATCAAGAGCTCGTTGGCGCGTGAAGCAGTGTGTTAATTAATGATTATGCCGGTGAAAATGGCACGCGCAAATCTTCGCTTAAACCGATGCGACATTAATTGAAATAGAAGCAAGCATCACGGGGAATTACGATGACTGGCATGCATTATGCATTTCTTTAAGACCCGGTCACTTAAGCGATAGAATATTCAGGACTTTATACTTTATACTCTTATACCCAGTCTTTGCTGAACCGATGCCTTGGTTCGTCTCCTTAACTTTGTTTTCTGTCAGGTTTCATGCTCGTTGCGAGTTAATGGCTGATTTTCAAAAACAGGTAATTTAACTGCAGAGACACTTTTCAATAAATTGCAGTATAAATTCAATTCAAATATTTAAATCTGAAAACCCTTTATGGGAACTCTAAAAAAATTATGACCCCTTGCAAGATTAATTTTAAAGATCTCTCCATTTTTTCTTCTCGTTTTTATCAAGTATCACCCCATCAATTTTTCCATCCACAATGAAAACTCATTATTTCCAACAAATTGTCCTTTGTTAAACATGGAAAATCACCTTTAAAAAATCCAGATCGATATATTTCTGGATTGAAAAATCTGTCATTAAAACAGTAATGGAATGAAGAGTGACTGAAATTGGTTTCAACAATAATAATTCTTGACTTATGTTTCGAGTGCTTCTAAGATGCTTGAATTTAAGCCACTTTCGCCTCCCACTCTAACCGCCAGAAAGTTATAACATGTTTTCCGATCCGAGCCCTCAATTCTTGCAGAATGTACGTACAATTTATGAACAAGTAGAAAATGCGAGTATAATATTGCTACACAGCCTAATTTTATTGATTTATTTATGTATTAATTATTGCAAACCTCACAGTCATTTCAGAATTTAATTTTGATTCTACTTTATTCCCTTGCATTTTGCGTCGAAAGTCTGTCTTTCTCATCTCCATCTAAGGGAAGAATATGTCCACTCATTTTTCCATGCATTTATCTACGTAAGCAAGCCTATAAGTTAACAACCAGAAATACACGTTCATTTCCTTTTCCTCAGGTCTTTTTTTGTAATGTTTTTCTCTCAATATTAGGTTTTTCCAGAGACATTTTGTTATATCTCCTTAGCTGATATTAATTTTCTCGAAAGAAAAATTGCAATACAGCCAGGGAATTTAGTTTCCCTCCGAATTTTTCCCCGAGGAAAGCGTGAGATACTTCCTTGTTCCAAGAAGTTGAAACCCAGTAAACAGAGGAAGCGTTGTGAGTTTCCGGTTGAGCTTCGGGGCGAGTATTACTTGGATAAAGAATCCTAAGCGTGCCACTGAGTTAGTGGGAAAATAAAACCGGGAAGTAAGAAATATACAAAGAAAAACTTTCTATAAACTCGAGAAGTGCCCATCGAATTTCGAAACTTCAGAAAATTATATGCCTTTGCATCTTCTCTGGTATTTTGCTTACTTCTGAAAAGTACACGAATTTGAAAAGTACATTATTAGAAATATTCTTAATTTTACGAAGTTAATAGGTTACAAAAGTAGCGGGAAATTTCATGAAAGTTCTTAAGTTTACAAAATTTTTAACTGACTTTTCGGAATTTTCCATGAAGTTACAAAACTTGACGTAATTTTTGAAGATTTACATCAAATTACGAAAAAAAATTTACATGATTCACTGTTAGATGTAAGGGCATAACACTGTCGTTACTCGGAACGTAACATTATTTTGTTACAAGTTTTCAAATTTTCAGATAGAAAAGTCCAGTTTTTTCTTTTTCTGAAATAGTAACTAATATGTATTATAAGGTGAATAATCATATTTTTTTTAAACTCCATAAAAATTTGAACTTCACTATAAAAGAGGTAGTTATAGGTTAAACACTTTAGTTCTCTAAATATGCCGCTGCTACTTTATTGGTTGGCACAACTAATTTTCTTTAAATGCATACTTTCTCAAAAAAGTTGAATATGTCAAACCTGAAATTTCTTCAGCTTGAATCAAAGAAACATGTTTTTATTTCATGTAAACAATTTTTATTCGTGGTGTCTAAAGCGTTCCGAACTATTTAGTTGAAAATTAAGTTTTTGCTACGAAATTAATATTTTTGGGTGAAAAACTTAACTCTTTTCTAGGAAATTCACCTTTTCAGTTTAAAAATTATTCTCTTTTGGTAAACATTTTATCTTTTTTTGAAAAATGCACTGCTTCGTTAAAAACTAATCAGTTTTGGTTGATCTTTTCTAGGTTGAAACTTTAGCTAGGTATTATATTTTTCGATGAGAATGAATATTTTTTATTGAAAATTCAACTACTTGGTTGAAAGTTGAACTTCTTTTTAAAAAAATCATTTTTTTGTTGAAGATTCATCACTCAGTGGGAATGAAATTCAAGAACGTAATTGTGCCCACTGGGCATTTTAGTTGACGATTCAACCATTTTGTTTAAAACTTAATTATTTTGTAAAAAATTCAACTGTTTTGTTGAAAATTCTATTATTTTTTTGGAAATTGAACTAATTTGTAGAATATTCATCGCTTTTGATAGCAAATTCATCGTTTTGTATTAAAAATTCAACTTTCTTCTAAAACATTCGCCTTTTTGGCTTGGAAATTTAACTATTTTATTGAAAATGCAAATTGATCTCTGCTGAATGTTAATCATTTGTTTATAAATTCAAGCATTTGATTGAAAATTCATTCTTGTATGTTGATAATTTAACTATTAGGTTAGAAATCCAACTATGTTGTTGAAAATTCGTCCCTTTGCTTGAAAGTTCAACTATTTGATTCTAACTGCAACTGTTCGGTTGATAATTAATTTTGTTTTTGTTGAAAATCAACTATTTGGTTGAGAATTCATCTTTGTAGGTCGAAAATTTAACTACCTGGTTACAAATTGAACAATTTTGTTGAAAATTTTATCATTTTTTCGAAAATTCAATTATTTTGTAGAAAATTTTGTAGACATTCTTTCTGAGCAGCTCCTATAGTGAAATATATTAGATTCGGAAATAATTCTTCTTTTTACCATTTTGAAGCAGTAACTTGTAAACTTGTCCCTGACCAATTTAATTTTTGTTGTGAGTGAATTTTAGGAAAATATTGAACACTTGTTTTTTTATATCAGTCGTAATCTTTATTCAGAGGATGGAATCAGTCACAAAAGTTTGGGGTGAACAAAATTTCAGGAGCGAAAAACAACGTTCTCAAAATTCAAATTTTTTGTTAGCAAAAAATTAGAATGTGCAATTTGAGAATTGATAGAGCTCTATAGATCTACAAAAAACTGTTGCAAAAAGTTAATACTCACTTATTAACATAAAATATATTAGCAAAACACCTGGAACATGATAAAAGGCTAACAGTGAAAAATTAATAAATGATTTTTCAAGAAAATTATTTTTTAGTTGTTCAAACAGTTTGTTTATGAATGCGAGACACGGGAAGAGTAATAATGCCATTCAATTCATCTAAAGAATTCACATAACTTATATTAAACACATTATATAGAATTTATAGGCATATTATATATAAAAATTTGGTGAAAGAAACAATTGTCCAATACGCGTACTTTATGTTTTTTTTTTTTTTTGCAAAATCGAATGGCGCTATTAGTTTTTCCATGTCACAAGTATCTGAAAAAATTCTTCGCATACAATTTTTCAAACAATTCAAGAGTCGATTTTTTTCACCAGAAAGTGCGGCGGAATTTTAGAGAATTTTTAAGGCAATAAAACTTGTTTTGAAGAAAGTGGCACTTGCATGCTTATGCTATGACATCCTTTATTTACTGTCAAACTCGTCTGGAATGTTATACGGAAAAAAAATTCGGAAAAATGTCAAACCTAACTTAATTATATAATAATTTGCTATTGTTCCATTTCAATCTGAAAAATTTTCAATACACTATCCACCCTTTTTTATAACAATATTTTAAGTACTTAAGGCAAAAAAATCCCTTACAATACCTTGCGTTTTAACTTAAATGAGCTTTAATTCTACTTGGCAATATCTCTAGGAGTTTTCCCCATTTTGCGAAAAGAATTTTCTTTCAAACAATTACATTGTTATAAAACATTGTACCGTTGATATCAAGAAATTCAAGGAGATCAGCAGATTCCTCACTAAAATATCATCAGGTTTTTTTTTGTTGCGATAAACGAATTATTCAAACAAATACAGTGCTATTACCATTTGTATAGCTTTTTAATGTTTCAAGACAAAAATATAAACTCGGAAGTTACATAATAATGTAACCTTCAAACCTATATGCACAGTTAACTTCTGGGTCGTTTAATTCTCTAATAACTTTAGAAAATTATTAAAACTTTTTGTGAATAATGCGTCAACTTCCGCATGAAAAAAATACACTCTTTGACCCTATATGTGTATTATTGACCCTACAAAAGTTTTATGAATCCTTCGAATATTCAATTACAAATGAAGAGTGGAAGGGCTGGAAAGCGCGAATGGTGATTTTTAATTATCACCCTTCCATCTTTCCAGTCCCCCAATGAAATTTCGACCCTTCCATTATTTTCCCCAGATTTCTTATACAGTTTAATTCAAATAAGAAAAAATTAGCTTGAAAAATTCTCTCTTTAATGCAAAAAAGATACAACAACTGGCAATTCTAGATGACAATTACTCTCATTTTGAATTTTTTCACTATTCCTCGAAAGGCTCATGGTTCTTAAAGAATTATCCTAAATAATATTGAAAGCGGACTGTTTACTGGCCATCAACGCGCCCGCGCCCTTCGACTATGCTGCGAAGGGGAAGGGGTACTCGAAGCTTCTAGTTTTTACTTTAATTTCAATTCAGCAACAATGATTAAATTTTGTAAAAGTTGGCGTGTGAAGCCGTTCATTACTTAATGATTATGCCGGTGAAAATGGCAAGGCAAGGCTTTGCTCAAATCGACGCGGCATTAATTGAAATAGAAGCAAGCATCACGAATAAGTAAGGTAACTGCTATGCATTATGCATTGCCTTAAGACCCGGTCACTCAAGCGGTAGAATATTCAGAAGGTATCCTTACCCACTGTATACCCTTACCAAGTATCTGGTAAATCGATGGCTTGGTTCTTCCCCTTCAATTTTTTGTCTCTTAGAATTTATACTCGTTGCGAGTTAATGACTGATTTTTAATAAGAGATCATTGAATTTCAGAGAAATTTTTCAATTAAAAGCTGTATAAATCATGTGGAAATATTTATAATTCAACAATTAGTATTGAAACATTTAAACTTTGAAATGCATCATTGGAACTCTCAACAAAATTATTACCCATTGCAATGTCAATGCTGAAGATCTCTCCATTTTTTCTGCTGAACTATATTAACATACAAATATTTTTATCTGCAATAGAAGCTAATGATTGACCACAAATTGTCCTCTTATAACAATTGAAATTACATTTGAAAATTATAGTTAGGTCTTTCCTAAGAAAAGAATTTGTCATTAAGAGAATACTGGATTAAAAACGTACTAAAATTGTTTTCAACGATCATAATTGAACGGTTGGGTTGGGTTTATGTTCTAAGTGGACTTAATTGAAATTCTTGGAGAAAATACTCAAAATGTATTGACTAATAGGAATGCAGTATTACTAACCGCTAAATGTTATCGATTTATTTATTAGTTCTTTTTGAAAACATTACTTTCTTCTGAGGGATGTAATTTTGATCAGTTTTATGAACAAAAAATACTGTCAAATGAATTTTGATGCACTTTCACATCCTATTACATTATTTCTTTGCATTTTGCATAAAAACTCTCTATTTTTCATCTCCAACTCAGGCAAAAATATGTCCACTCGGGTGAACAATGTCGCGCCATATGATACCCCTTATGCATTTATCCATGCAAGCAAGCGTAATTAACTTGCCACCATGTGAATAGAACTTCCGTTACTCGAAACGCTGAATTTTATTGCTAAACGTTTCAAACTTTCCAGATACAAAAGTTTGCACAAATTGTGAGTGTTACATTATGTAGCTCACATTTTCATACATGTGTAATTTATCATTAGAAAACTTGAAAGCAACCCGTACAAAATTTATAGAAAAGGCATTTCGATCGAAGTTCGGTCAAACTTTGGTTTTCTGATGCTTCAGGTGATGCTTTTTAAAAGCCGTAATGAGAAAATGTCACCAAAAGGTTTTTCTACACTTTTTGTGCGGTGTTCGTTTTGTAAAATGACTCAATTTACAATTCGTCAAAGCAATCACATTGTACTAAATTTCAGTGAACAGAAATATGTTTCGTTATATCATTCTGGGCCACCAGAAAAATACATCCAGCTATTACAAAATTGGTATTTAGAACCTTCGATTCAGAATATTATTAACATGGCTTTTTCACTTCTGTAATAGTTATTAATATTTACCTTAACGTAAATAATGTTATCTTTTTAAATATCTGATCGGTCACGGGAAAAATGAATAGTTACTTGCATTTTTAATTTGAAAAATCGGGTAGTCACACCAAAAAAATGGTTATGCCATCCAACAAATGTAGCAGCGACAAACCAAGGTACATATTATTATTATAGATTAGCAGTTCGAACTCGAAAGTTCATTGCCTC